>WAAB01014223.1:31399-64481 GCA_013389865.1 Piaya cayana | reverse complement strand
TCTAGACAGACTTCTCCCAGTTCTAGTTTCTGAAGAATCAGGAACATACAGAAAAAAAACCCCATAGTAGGGAGGTATTTACCATGATTGTGAGCAAATCAAGCCAACTGTGGGACTAGGGGTTGACCCCACCTAAACCCGCATGTGTTCTATAGGTCCCGGAAACAAAATTGAGAGCTCAAATAGCATCATTGTACCACAGTGAGCTCTCTTTTTTTGAAACATTTAATGATAAATGTTTAAACAGCTGCCTTCATAGGATTCAGGAAAGGAGAACAGTTAGGCATTGTCTTGTATTAAAGCCAGAACTGGACCTTGGCCAAAGCTGAAGAATTTGTAGGTGACCTGAGTATGTTTTTCATGCATTTTGCTGAATCCCCTGCATGGCGTAACTCTCTCTGTGGGAGATTTAGCCAAACAGTCTGAAGAAAAGAAAGAAATGTGGACAAACCAGCTTCTGTGATTTATTGCCTCAAACCCATTTATTAGAGGTTGTCCCAGCTGCTCATAAACTACATATTTCCTACTTCACTGGAGGGGAAGAAGGGTACTGGATGCACATTTTGCCCAGATAGTGATCTCCATTCTTTAATTTATCTCACACACTTAGGACAAATGGATAGTAATGTTGATCTTATCCCATGCTTAATTTCTTCTTTATTTTTCTTTTCTCAGTCCTCTCCACCTCCTTTTCTTTCACTCCTCCAAGGTTAGGTGAGATTTACAGAAGAGAAATAGACCCATCCTTTATTCAAGAAGATGGGAAGTTTCTTATATCAGCTTTATATGCAGCTGGAGGGTTGATAAAACTCATAAATCAACAACCTTGGGGATCAAGGCAGAGCAAACCTTATTTGTCTCATATCCTTAGTAACCATAATGCCTTATCTGATGCGATCTCATAGAAGACAAATATTCGAGAAGTACTGAGTCCTTATTTTTGCCTCTTAGCACTGCTAATGGTGATTTTCTTCTTCAAACATGTTTGGGATTACAGTTCTATTAATCTATTCTGAAGACATGAGTGTGTGTTGCACTAGTGTTTCAGTTCAGATCAGAAACTGCCTTCAGAAGTAGATTGGTTTGCATTGTGGTGCCATCTTAAGGATGCTTGAATTAGTGTCCCTTTGGAGGAAAATTATCTGGAGTATGTTCTCACCTAATCTGTTCCAGTCGCTACTGGAAAATCAGTCTCTAGGACCAGACTGTGGATGGCATGAATGAAAAAAGGGGGAAAAAAACCCCCAAACCCAAAAGGTAATCTTTTTTATTTTAGTCCATCCTACTGGCTGATGCAGACATAGTGTTAGAAAATTCATAGATGATCTTCTGTGAATTTGAAGGCTTCATGGCTAAACAATCCAGCATAAACCACCAAGTAACAGTAAGAAATTAAACAAGTCAGAGGCCAGGTGTGTTATGTCACTCATCTGCCCACTAGTAATGTGAAATGTTAGTTTTTCTGTTGTGACAAACAGGAGTTGTGTAAAATATGAGTGGTTCTCTTTTCATTATTATTTCTGTGTAAATAAAATTATTATTTGTGCAGTATTCTGAATTGTTTGGGCTGGGAAACCCTCTTTGAAAAGGGAGAAAACCTAAGTTTTCTCTCATGGACTTGCATATTCCACAAGATTTCAAGAGCAGCTTGTCATACATAATTTAATGCCAAAATAGTTTCCATTGGGAAGAGTCACACGTGTACAGAAATTGTGAGGTTTTTCCCTTAGGGCACAGTCCTTCCCACCTGTAGCACCAGTCACCCAGCACTGCCGATGGCTTGTCCTTCAGCCCTGAAGCCAACAACCCAGCAAGCACCTCACGAGTGCAAATCCCACGTCTCCTCACCTCCCGTGCCATTCAGCTCTGCTGTCCCTTCAGATGACTGTAATTAAATCCTTCATTCATCAGAGCTGCCCTGAGTACAGTAATTGTAGCATTACAGGGGCAGACAGGTGTAGAATGAGAGAGATTGTGTGGCTGGGAGTGGGATTAAGTGTTCTTTGCCATCATACCTGGATGTCTGTGCACTAGCCCCACGCTCTTTTCTTTTTCCTGGTGACAAAGAAATCAAGTCAAGTCAACTGCGATTGATTTTTTTGAGAAGGAGAGAAGAGAAAGCAAGCGAGACTGGCTGACACGTCTGATCCTCCCGACGCTGCTGTGCAGCCTGGTGTGTAGATAGCGACTGCCAAGCGGTGTGTCCTGCTCCAAACTGAGTCGGAGGATGTGGAGGTAAAAAAAGCAGATGCCACCTTTGTGACCTCAGTACCCACAATGAATAAATATCCTCCAGAATTGAGCTGGGGGATCATTCTGTTCAAGTGTTGGCAAGATCTGTGAGTTTACAGTGGCTGATTGTGAAATATTTCTTGGTTTATTCCTTGGGACTTTCCACAAAACTACAGAATGCAAACTTCTTTCTTTTACTCTCTTTCTCAGACGCATGCACACAGGTGTTAACACCCCACCTTATGTCAACCACTGTTTCAATAATAAGAGAGAATCAGTTTATTCTCATTTTTTTTTCTATAAGCAACCCAGTCACCACAAAAACTTAGAAGGAGATTTATGATGGTGGTGAAAATCAGAATGTAATTTGATGTCTAGCTCTGCTATACAATTTTTTTTTTGTTAAAATATTTTATAATTTAAAAAACTAAGTTCGTTCTGGAAAAGGTTGATAGTTGTGACCTTTTGCCAAAATCGCTTTGGCTGAAAGTTTGCTTTCAGTTAAGATATATGTTACTTCTTCAACAATGCAAGGCTTTAAATGATCTTTCTGCAGGACTTTTAAGGAAATTGCGGGCAATTAAAATGTAAAGCATTGTTAACAACCCTGACAAAATAATATCCTGCTGGATCTACTTTGTTCTACTTTATTTTTAATTCTGTGAGGCCTGACACACTGAAGTGCTGTGCCATCAGCACCCAAGGAGCCCGTGGTTTCCCCCCTCTGTTGTGATCTGCAGATGTCCACACACGTAACTACAATTGGGGTTTGGCAGATGTCTGACTTTGGCGATCTCTCCTTTTCTAGACAATCTCTATCGAAGCCTTGCTCTCGTCTTGACCATTCTTTTCCCAGGCCTTTGTAAGCACAGACTTAATGGAAGGAAGGAAAACTGATACAGAGAAAATTAATCAGCTAGCCTTCCTTTCAGACTTGAGATCTGCATGTGTAAATTCCTTATTGAACACAGACCTTGAAAGTCAGTGTACAGCTCTGGGATTTAAGGACACACTTGAGTTTAGCAAAAGCAAGTGACTCAGTGCATACGAATAGTCACAGCCTCTGTTTTGCAGCTTATGTACCGCTTCTGGAAACACGGTAGCATTATAATTGAGTGAAAGCAGGAATACATCTTGCAGCATCCACCAGCTTCTGCGGCCTGAGTAGTTTCCATATGAGGTTTCCCACCTGAGTGCTTTGCTGATCTGTTTTTGTGATACGGAGAGGCTACAGCACCATGCTGGCCGTGATTTCCTTTACCTAGCAGGGGCTGATGATACTTCTATTTCACAAATGAGGCATTTCATGAACTGTCATGAGAATAAAGAATTACTACAGCTGAGGAGGGGTGACATGGAAGAAAGGGAGTGAGGGCAATGAATGACTTTGCCGGCAAATCCTCCACACTATTGAATCTTTGCTGGCACAGAAAAAAAAACAAACATCAGAAAAGTCATGCTTCAGTTCTCCACCATTGCATTGGTTTTTTTCCCTTTTCTTCTGCTAGCTCAAAATACCTACAGGTATGCTGCCCTCCTTGAAAGAGCTTCCTTGAAAATTAAGTATGCATTTCAAAGACTATGTACAATATAACTCTTTGTGTTTGGCTTGGAGAAGTATTTGTCGGGTGGAAAATAAAAAGGAATTTAAGTACCCGGTAGTAAGCAAACGTTCTAGCACTGCCTGGTTACAACACATTGAAAGTAGAGACAGGTCTTGACCATGCTGGACAGGAGTTGCATCTTCTGTCCTCAGAAGAAAGCTGGAGCTCTTGACAAAACATTGCAAAATCAAATGCCCCCAAAACCTGTCAGACACACACAAAGTGATGAGTAAGTTCACACATGTGATTTATGACTATGCTACAGAGATGGTGGTGAGGACTGGTTGTCTCAACATCTGTCCCTGTCCTGGGCTGGGTCCTGAGCTTCCTGTGGCACAGCTGAGCCACTGGCTGGGATGTTATTAACTGGTTTGAAGAGTGCTGAACATACACATAGAACAACAGTGAAAATATCTTACCCGACAAAATCCCCTTTGAGTTCCCCCTGCTTCAATCTCTCAAAACCCCTGTTGAGTCAGAAAAATGCCAGTATCCCATGTCTACAGATGGGGACCCAAGGCCCATAGGGAGAGAACTGTAGATTGCTTAAATACTGATGCATGTTTGTGTTTACAAGTTCCTCCACAGCACCTACTGAATTTATCACTGATGAATAAAGGAGAGGGTTTATTTTCATTCCAAAACTGGCAACTCGATATTAAGTAACATCTTTTTCTCAGTTCCCCACTTGGCCCAAAGCTTCTAAAATAGGACTTGTGGTAAGCTCACAGGAGAAATAAGAATGAACTCACCCTCTGAGTGACTTGCTCTACCTGCTTTATGTTCCCCAGGAAAATCAGGGAGGACAACCCGTTTGGATCGCCATTTGTTTACTGAGCAGTGTACAGGTGAGATGATTAACTCAAATAAGTGGGTAGGACTGAACTTTTAAAGTATATATTTGTTCTGTCGTCATTTCTTTTCATTTGCTCTCAGATGCCAAAGCACGTTATGATGATGATGAATATATGAAGGTCTTGGAAAATTAGAATTAAAGATGTGTATTTTTTGTAAGTTGAGACATCATATAAAAGGGGACTCTAAGTCTAGTGTAAATAGAACCTACTTCTGTTTGTTTTTCAGTCCAATTGACTAACTGTGCTATGCATTGTGTTTTAAAATAATACTTGAGCCGAGCTGATGACAGGCTGCATCTCTCTTCTCTCAAGATAACTAAGCAGCACATATTTAGCTACAGAGAACAGGATCGACACTTAAGACTGGTGTTGTCCAAAGATTCATCAACAGCACTCTGCTGCTTCATGACTGGGACGGGTTGAAATGCATCTGGATTTAGCTTCTTGTTTGACCACTAAAAAGATCAACAGGAAAGCTTTCCATGGTTTTGTGTTGGTTTTGTTTGTTTGGGTTTTTGTTTGTTTGTTTGTTTGTTTTGTGCTTTGTTTTTTTCCTCTGCGTGTTAGCAGTTGCCTGGGCTTATTTTTCAGTTAGCTCGATACATTGTATTTTGCACAAGTCAGGAGCAGAATCCTTCAATCTACCTTCAGAGAACAAGAAAAACTTCCCCTAAGTTTATTTGAAGCCTCATTTTGATGAACCTCCCTCCAAAGATCACTTTTATACATGCAGAAGAGGTGTCACAGTTAGTGCTTGAAATTGTTTCCAAAAAGTGCTAATTTGGCAGAATGGCAATGCTAATTTCTCATGATTTGTGTAATTTTCTGCTTTGAACAGTCTGAAAGTTCTCCAGGTTTTGACTGATTGTGGCTTGAAGTTGTCTCACAGCAGAACTGAATATTTCAGTGTACTTTGAATTCCAGACTGAAGACAAATATGACTTCCCTTGAAACAAATAAAAACCCAATTAGTTTTTCATTTAGAAAGATCACTTGAAAATAAAAAATGTAAGAGTTCAATAAAGAAGTGCTTTAATGGTTCAGAAAAATATAATTTATTTTGGCCTTTATTGCACTACTTTTTCATTTAGATGAAAACAATCATTTGGTTGATAAGCAGTTCAGTTAAAATCTCCTTTCTATCTGTCTTCATGCTCCTCTCCTATGCAAGACACGCTCAGCAGAAATTACAGGACGAGATCAAACCCACCACCTTGATCTGTGCAGGTAGACCTTGTATCCCAGGTCCATCTTCTGAAAGGTGTGCAGCTTCTGGCTCAAATTGCTCCTTTGCTTGGCACCCGTTACCAAGAGTTGCCAGCTGAGATAGGATTTCTGCCCAGGGACCTCTGATTTCTTGGTTCTGTGAGGAAAAAGAGGAAGAGGACACAGATTCAATTAAAAAATGCCAAGTTCAAAACCACTTAAAACTATATTTTGCATTCCAGATACAATCGGGCTGGGAATTCAGTGTTTGGTATCATTGTGGTTATGAATATCACAAGATGCATAAAGTCTTGGTCTTGAGATAAGCATATAGGTATTGCAGTATGTACTTACACATGTATCTCCAGAGTTATCATAAATGATTCTAATCTGTTTGCATGTAATATTAAACCTTCTGCCACTGCATTCATGCCACAAAGATATTTAGACCCTAATCTATACTTAATGTTGAAATCTAGGAGCCTAGATAGGCTGCCTTCTAAATCCTTCTGTCATCCTGTTCAGGTGTGTATAATATCCCAGCTCAATTAATCTGACCTGAGTGCTGCAGCTCCAAGCTGAGCCAGTCTCATTGCTCTAGGAGGTGAAAATGGGTAAGCAAAAAAGTCTGGCTCACCTGGTGTTTCATATTTGTGTGGAGGAGGGTCAGGCTCCCTACACTGGCACGGTGCCCACAAGGCAGCAGCTTCCAGTGCAGTTCAGATATGCGAGAGCTGCCAAGGATTGTGTGAGTGTGACCAAGTTGCAAGTTTTGAAGCCACTGGGAAGCAGTGAGTCAGTGGAATGAGCAGAAAAGGATCTGATAAATTCTTTGTTAAAGGCTTGTTCCAGTTCAAATTAATCACATTCAATAACATTTCAATTAGTGCCATGAGTTAAAAATTACCAAGTTAGCTGCATAGACTGAGATAGACGCATCCAGAGCTGAGACAAAAATAGACTGGCTGAAATTAGAGGTATTGAATAAGGCAATGATCTCCCAGGACATTTCTGGAAATTGTTCATGGCTGTTTTCCATGTCCTCCTTCTCCAAATGCTTCTAGTATCACTCTCTTTCTCTGCCCTAGGGCCTCCACAGCATTTCTCCCACACATTTTCTGCTTGTAATGAGCAAGAGTGGAGACTACTGGCAGGAGTGAAGCGATGGGGTTAGTCAAGTAGACCAGAACCTCTCTGAGAAACTCAGTCCCACTCCACTACAAACTCTCTGTTCACATAACAGAATACACACACTAGAGAAGTTCTTGGAAGAGAGATACAGACAAAACAACAAGCAAAAGGAATACAATTAAATAAGATCAATCTCTCTGAGAGCCAATGGTCACATCAGTTCATCTGTCAGCCCTCAGACTGATGGATGCCACGCTCACATTTACCAAGAGGAAACGCTCTATATGACATTTTCATCCCTCTCACTTCTCCTATAAGATTTTTTTTATGCAGTTCACCTCTTTTAGCTTTCACAGCTCTTGGAATGTTCTCACTGTTTGTATTGCACCAAATACAACAGGGCTCCGAGTTGGCTTTTTGGCTGTTAAAATAGGAGATCAAGTGAAAGTCATTAGCCCAGGCCTTAGAGCATCAAAACAATTAGTGATATGATCATATTGAAGGAGGAGAGAAACTTTTACTAGGGGAAAACAAGAAACACCAGACTAAAAATTCCTGGTGATTCTTTTAAAAGAAAATAAAAGTTAAACAATAGAAATCGTCTTCTGCAAGCCAAGTCCATATTGTGTCCTGCATCTTTGAGGTGAAAAGGCTTTTGGTTGCATTATTGGACATTTCTTCATCTTTTTTTCCACTTTTTAAGTTCTTTTGGGATATGTCAGAGAGAGGTGTTCCAACAGAGAAAAAGGGAGCACAATCAGAATATAATGGAAATCTGCATTGTTAAAACACAATATCCATGCTAGCACCTCAGGAATGTGTCATCAATGTCTCTATATGTATCAAGCTGGTGGAGGCACAGATCCCATCCTACTTGAAAGCTGACCTGTGGAGTAGATTCCCCAAAAGCTGAGGGTGTCTCTAAACATTTCTTCTCAGCTTGCAGTTAGTTTTGCTTCGCTCTGTCAATGCGATTGTGCAGATTCTCCCCTCAGTATCCAACATTTCTTTTACTTTCCAGAATAAAACTCACTGTTTTGTTTCAAACCAAACTTGTCTTGCCTTTCCCAGAACTCAGATTTCACTGCTCAAACGATACCTAACTGGAGTGTGGACAGAGTGACCTTTGTACCAGGTGCATCCCCATCAACAAGTTGGAACATTGACCTCTAATCTCATTTTGCATTGAAAATTACAAACAAATTCCAGCTAAAATTAACCTGAACAATATATACCATTTGGGGTAAATTATTTGGAAATAAAATTAATCAGAACTGATTTCTCATATCTCACCAAATGAGAGACAGGTGGCGTAGTGCTAGTGATGGGGCTAATGGGCAACATGGGTGTAACTACTGAAATGGGGGCTCTGAGAAAAGCAGTGGCAAAATAAACCTTTATACCAGCAGTTAGATGAGTGGCAGGAATAATTTCTTTAGCAAACAGTGTCTCTGTGGCTGCAACACAATAGGTGCTTATGTGCAGTAAGTCCACGTAAGTCACTGGAAAAGACCTTTCCATTAATTTCTTTGAGCTTTCTACTTGTCTTACAAAGGCAAGCGCTTACTTGTTCAAGCTACAACTGTATAAACCTCTCTTCTAAGTGGGATTAATACACTAAGAGATAGGCAACAAGCAAGCAGGAGGCTAAAGAAACTCTCAAGGAACCCAGGGTAACTTCATCACTTTCTTTGAGTAGCTGATAGCATTACTAGACAAATGTACTATCACAGCCCTTAAGACTGTGCTTCTGCACATGAGTTGGGGCCCTGATGGCACTAATAGCTCTTAAATGCCCTAGTCAACCTCATCTGTTACTTCCACCTGTAACCATTACCCAGTGGCCTGGGGAACATATATAAGGTCAGGCTGGGGCCTTGAGTTCTGATTGGAGTTATGCTGTAGTGGGATTGTTTGTGGTATTGCTCTGTACCTTGCCAGTGCCCTTGCCTAGTGGTGAACACCATTGATTTGGACCTCAGTGTAGGGGCTGGTTTCCTGGCCTGACTGTAGATCTGTCTTACCACTGTGAACTTGCCTGGCCATGGCTGGGTCTGACCTGTAGATTGGCTTCCTGGTTTAATTTCTAAACCTGCCTCATCACCACGTACTTCTCAAGTGATCTGGATTCTCAGCTGAACCTGGCTGATTTTTACAGCCTGTCTTCCTTGTGTCTTGTGGATGGGGTACTGGTCAGTAAGGCTCTTGTGCTGCCAGCCAGTCCTTGCAAATCTGCTTGATACCTTGGACGCAGAAGATCTCTATGCAACAACTGAAGTCTTTGCACCTGCTGTGGAATCATCCAAGCATCCTTCAAAGTGAGTAGCTTTATTAAAGACGTGCCTTTAATTTCCAGGTTTCCTCTCTATGGTGGTAGAAGTGAGTTAAGGCATACACCACTACTGCACACTGTGCAGACCTTGCTTTGAGAAGGAATAGTAGCAGCAGCCGTTTCTCTGCGTGCTCCTTATCCGGGCCTAGCACAGGAATCTGGCCCTTTACAAGGCTCTGCGTTCACTGAAGCTGCCTTGTTAGAGGGAAGATTAAGTCTGTGACCCTTGGAGATGTCAGCAATACAAAAAAAAAAGCTTAACCAAGACCCCCTGGTACACTGTAACTGTGAAGTGGCTTTGGCAAGGACCATCTTTCTAGTGTGCACGGAGTACCTGCCTTTATGTGGTCTTGGTCACTCTTCCAGGTGCTGCTGTAATGTAAACACTAGAGTGATATCCAAGTTCCAGATGCCTTTGTTTTCCTTTTCATAAGTTTACATACTAGAGTGGGCTGGAATTTAGGAGTTGCCAATAGTAGACCCTATTCTAAAGGTCTGTTGTCACTGGCAGTATGTGAAGGTGGGTGAAGTATGTTGGCAGATAGCAGATGTGGCTGTTCTTAGGAATAAATAGGTAGGATTGCCTCTTTGAATGCCTTGAGAACTATTTAACCCGGAGTACCTGTACTGCTTGTTGAAAATCCTTAGAACTATTCATTAGTTCAGAATGTTACTTCACTGTAATTATAGCTGGTTTTCAATTCTAGTCTTTACCTAGCTAAGTTAGGCAAACTAACTGTAGTAACAGATTAAACTATCTGGTGTGCTTTCAGAATCTCTTCTCATGGCTAGTGTCGGGAGGGTGAAAGAAGCTGGTAATTTCGAAGCAATCAACATCTCCCAAAAAATTCATTTCAGGACTATCAAATTCAGTGAAATAATACTGGGCAGGGCTTCTCATAAGGACAATGATAGCCACCATCCTTGATGAAAGGTTTGTAGAGCAGCTCTACAGGAGAGCTGTGATCTCACCTGACATGGCTTAGGCCTGACCATAGACAATGTTAGTAGAGTTTCAGGAGCTGTCTGTACCAGCATTAAATGTCATCACTTCTGTGATGCAAGCTTTTCTAACAGCAAACTCTGAGACAAGACATGAAGTGCTCCCCAGGTGACTTTGTTTTCTTTACCGCTCTCAGTTTTTATCTCAGACTTATAAACTTACCTGGTTTTGGAGACAAATCAGTGTCCTTTGCTTCCTACCTCTTTCTAGTACAGTTTCTCTCCAACATCAGACTTATAAACTTACTCTTTTGAGTCTTTGAACAGTCTTTGTTCAACATCAGTATATATCTCTGGTCCAGCCAAAAGAGCACAGCTCTGACATTTGGATCTGGAAGAGGAAATCTGTTCCTTGATTATTCCTCCTCCTAAGGAAAAGCCTCAGATCCATTTGACTTGCAAGCAGATAAAGTAATAAGGGGTGGTTTTTTTGTAGTAGCATTAGTAGTTGAGCTGTCTAAATAGTGCTCAGTATGTTACAGTCCAGAAGGAATTTCCAACTCTGTGTACCTGCTGTCAAATATCTTTTTTGCTTCACAGCAGAATAAAAATAGTATATAAAATCACAATATATACATAGATCTGACTCTGCAGATGGTCTTACTCTTGGTTACAGCTGTTTTCCTACTGATGCAGATGGCACTGTGCAAGCTAATTTGTGAGTGTTTGCAAGATCAAATCCTGTTTCTGTGTGTATACACAAAAGTACATGGACATACAGTTTTTACTCAGTCTCAATCAGAAATGTGGGGATCATGAACTTATTCTGATAAGAGCAACTTGATTGTTATGGGGAGGAGAAGTGACATTATTGTGGTTTGATTACAACCTCTCAATATTAGGAACTGTGCTTAAGCGATGAATACTATAAGGAATTTTGACTCCAAACCCTATGTATGATGTTTCCAAACCAGCTCAAGCTTGCCTTTCTCTAGAACCCTTAGCAGTAAAGGAAATCATGACTCATTTGAAGATGTTTTTTGCACTTGCGTTAATTCCAGTGGGGAAAAACATGGCATTGGTATAGGAACAGAACTCAGTGACTGCAGGACATGTTGGCCAAGATTCTTGTTCTTGCAAGAAATATAGGGTTTGAAAAAACTATGTTTTTGTTTCAAAATATCTTTCATCATATGATTTAGATGAGTTATCTCAAGAGCAAATTCCTTCGAATCAACTTATTGTGTTTTGAAACAAAACCAGAGCCTTTACTGTGCAAACAATAGAGAGTGCAATGCCAGCATCTCCCTTGCCTCGGCTCTAACAGTCCATTCACTACATATGCTGCTTAACTAGTATCCAAGCCCTTATGTCCAAGTGTTCAAAATAAGCCAGCTAAAATGCTCTGAGATCTGAGAACAAGACAGGACTGCAGCCCTCAGGGGTAAATGCTGGGTTTCAGTGTAGCTTGTTGGCTTTGCTAACAGCTCACATGTGAAGACGCTAGCACTGTTCAGTGTGCTTCTTCAGGCAGTGCCTGCACAGGCATCCCAGGGGAGATCCCAGTCTTTGTTTCAGCACCAAACAGCCTAAAAGCATTATCTATTGCTGTGTAAGGGAGCCAGTTTTTTATGAGCTGTTGCAATGCCTCTCTTCCTTTCCCAATTCCTTCTTCCCTCTTCCTCTGATTTCTGTTTTCCTTTACCTCCCCCTCACCTGATCTTTATTTTTCTCTGAACTTTTTTTACTACTTGAAAGCTGAAATTGAGCAGCATGTGAGTACTTAATGTAGGCCACCTGCACACATTCAATGGCCTCTACGCCATCCATGAATTGTATGCTTGACAGCCTCAGTGTAAAATGGTCTGCAATCACAAAGTGCAAATATGAGGGTTAGGCTGCTGTTAATACATGGTGAAACCCCTAAATTATTGTGCGATTCTTCTCCTTCCTGTAATTGTTGTTTATTTGCATAAATTCAGAGGAGGCTCCTGGACTTCCTCAAAGCTGCAGCTGTTCAGTTGGATTAATCTCAACCACCTCAACTTGCTCTGTTTCATGCTAGAATTTTGCCACAGCGCCTGGTGCTGCCTGTAGGGAACAGCTCTTTGGTTCCATACATTGTTCTTGACCTAACACATGCAGTAGCACTCAGTGGTGCAAAATGTGACTAATGGAACAGACCCAGAAACTTTAGACCTATCTGTGTGTGCCTGGAATTTGGTCTTACAGCAATTTTGTTTGCAACTTATGCACTTAGAGCCAAACCTGCAAATACAACGATGGGAGTAGCAGGTAGTCGTAATTTAGTGCCAATAAGTAGACACATACACTCTCCTGGCAAGACACCCTCCTGTGTGTGCTATTATGCAAGTCATTTCCCTTTTAATTAATGCTGCTAATTATGTTTTCATTGTGAACTATCCATTCACTAGCTTACCATGGCAGAACTGAACAAGAGAAAAATATTTCATTTGCTCAAGAAATATGTAGAAAAAATACCTAGTCTAACTCCTGGTTGGGTTTCTCACTGCTACTTGGTTCTTCAGATGTCTTAACCACTGCTTATTGGCTCTCAGGATCAGTGGGCTGTAGAGCTTTTAATAGTAGCACAGAAAATATAATCTGTTCCTTCTCTCTAGTCCAAGTGATTCAAGGTCCAAGGTTTTTTATTTTAAAATACCTGCTTTTGATATGTTACAGTGATGGTTACAATGTGATCTGCATGTTTTACCTGGTAACACTGGCTCTGAGAATGGCATCAATGGCATCAATACTAACAGTTCAGATCTATTTGCATCCAATCAAATCTGGACGCAGCCTTTTCTTGAGATAGTCCTGAAGGATTTCCTGCATGTTTCCACCCTCCAAATAACATCCATGCTGTTAAAACCCATTTATCACGAGTATTTGACCTATGTGACTTGGATACTAACGTTTTTCCAGAAAAGCATGGCTACTGGTGGGTAAAAAAGTGCAACTGAAGACTTGATGTATGTAGAAATGTATATGGAGACAGGCCTAATCTTATTGTGGATGCAACCTGGCTTCATCACCCTAATGGCATTCTCGAATGGTCATTGAGTAAAATAGAATCTATAAGCAAATATAACTATATATTTTGATAAACCCCCCACTCCAAAGTAGGTAGAGACTTAGCTGGCTGCTTGCTTGTAAAGCAGGAATAAACAGTTTGATATCACTCAAACTCAAGGCTTAAAAAATAAGCAAACCTTTGAAAACATATTGTGGTACAGGACCTTGTAATCCTGGCTTTAACAATTACATACTGAAGCTATTACAAACCAGAGGTGAAGAGAAACAGTTTGCACTTCAAACTACTGGGAAAAGAGCAGCCAGGCTGAAGCTATCTAAGACCATCAGCACTGTAACAGTTACATGTCATTAATGACCAGGGGATTGACTGAGACTGGGTCTTCCACTTTCAGTAGGGATATACTTTATTTGTAGGGAAATAAAATCCAGAAATGGGGGTCAAAGGGTGGTTTGGTCTGCATGAACAGCCCTCTCACTGTGTTTGGTAGTGTATTCAGAGGAAGGGCTCTCTTGAACCAATCTAGAGACCACAAGGGAAATGGAGCAGTGGGAAGACTGGGAAAGTATGAGCAATATTCCCACATTGTGCTGCTCTGGGGAGGACTTGCAGATTATCCTAGTACACCTGAATCAGAATCAGAATCACCGGGTTGGAAGAGACCCACCGGATCATCAAGTCCAACCACTCCCACCAAACACTAAACCATGTCCCTCAGGACCTCGTCTACTCGTAACTTAAACATCTCCAGGGAAGGCGAATCAACCACCTCCCTGGGCAGCATATTCCAGTGCCTAATGACCCTTTCCGTAAAAAACTTCCTCCCAATCTCTAGCCTAAACCTCCCCTGGCAGAGCTTGAGGCCATTCCCTCTCATCCTGTCCCCTGTCACCTGGGAGAAGAGGCCAGCTCCCTCCTCTCCACAACCTCCCTTCAGGTATTTGTAGAGAGCAATGAGGTCTCCTCTCAGCCTCCTCTTCTCCAGGCTAAACAACCCCAGCTCTCTCACACCTGGAGTGTCTCTCTGGCACTGCCCCACTCCTTAACTCAAATATATTTATGTAAGAGGAGCAGGGAACTTGGCTATTGCAAATACCTACTGTTATGATATTTGTGGCTTTTCTCCTTTATCTTGCTATATTTTATTGTCTTTTGTTAAGCTTGTTTACGTTCATTGGCCTTTTCTGGTCGTTCTGTTTTCAATTTGCAGTTAAGCCCTCCAACTTGTTTAACTAAAGGCTAAAGGGAGCAGAGCTTGGGGATTGGCCAAAAATTGTCAAAATCATTATAGATTCAAGAGGTGTGATGTGTAAATATTCAACTGCTTCTCCATTGCACTGTGACTCATGGCCACAGGGCAGGTGCTCCCCAACAAAGGTGTAGGTAGACTATTGTGGCCATAGGTCTGCAATCAGATTACTGCACACCGTGCTGTGCGTATGCCAAGACTATTTTGATCTGCATTACAAGTATACGGTGTGTTAATGTTTTTGGTTTTGTTTTTTTTCAATTAATACAGATTTTCAGCATGTATTAGCCTGGTCCCAAAGACTAACTCTTGAACACACAGGTCTGGAAGAGATCAGGCTAACTATAGTCATTTTTAAAGGCTGTTCTTCCATTAAGCATGATGAGGGTGCTGAAATGATTGATAGTCTTTTTAATTGGTAATGATTTGAGTATAACTTGAGAACCTGAAGAATAAGTGCCATTCAAGAGGAAGGTTTCAGTCAGCTTTGCTTTCAAATACCTTCAAATTCATAGTTTTTTATAGTCACTTTTGAGCATCTGTTACAGGTGGATGGTGAATCCCACATAGTTGCTTCCTGCACACTAGCACATCACTGAAGCCAAACCAGAGTTGCACTTGTGACCTGACTTGCGTCTCTGCCCTGAATTGCAGCTTGTTTTAGCATGAAAATACACTACACCATTCTGACCAGAAGATGGCAATGAGAAATGAGGTTTTAAACTTTATTTCTTCATCAAGAATTGTACAGTGATGTTTCAATCTTAACACAGTTTATATGTAAAAGCCTTCCAGACAGATTTATTTGAATAATTGAAAAAAAAGAAAAAAAAGCAGCCTCACCTCTACACAGACGAACTGTCAGTGGGATATGGACATCCAGCAGTAAGAAATATAAGTGGCAGTTTAAAATCAATTCTCCTAGAACTGCTTTTTCATACTTGGCTTCTATGGACTGCACAGTGGTTGAGAAGCCCAGAAATGTTCAGCAGCTGTATTTCAAGGACCTTAGGAAGACCTGATAGGTGAAACTTCATCTGAGCACTGGGGTCTCAGTGTACCTACTTTCCCCCCACTGTGTTCTTTCTATTGTTTTCATCACACTGACTCCTCAACAGGACTAGAACTGTGGTGTTGGCAGAGACATTCTTACAGCAGTAGAAAAAAAATCTCTCTCCTCCTTTACTATTTCTGTGCTTGACTGCAGACTGTGTGTATCCTATACATAGATAGGCTGTATGCGTTTTACCAGTAGAGAGTGAGTTAAAACTGAGCAGTCCCTCTGATGTGACTGAATTATCAGTTCTTTCAAAGCTTTCCCTCAAATACAAAATAAAGATATTGAAAATACAGTGTTTGGAATCTTTGCAAAGTCTCCTTTCCTGAACCCCAGAAAGTGAGATCAGTTTTCAGTAGGAAAATAGATGGCAGGAGACAGCCTGAACACTGAAGAGATCGGAGTGTGGAAAAGAATTAAATCCACCAAGGGAAGAAGGTCAGAAGTTAGTGTTAGAGCCAGGCTGAGAGGCTGCCTTATGGAACCCATGCTGATTCCCTTGAGTCGTGTCTGTTGAGATGAGGAGCTCTTATTCCATCATTTCACAGTCCTGCTGAGACAGTTCTTCCTTACCTACTATATGCTATTCTGCACCTCCTTTTTGGGGGAAGACAGTAGTTGAGGCTCTCCCTGCAGGGTAAAGGGGCAAGTACATGTGTGCACAGCAATGACAATTTTTGTGTGGTTATTTATTCTACATTCCTTGTTTGTACTCATTTCAGCTGTTACAATGAAGAATCTCCAGTATTCTCTGCTGTTCTTAAACAACTCAATCAGACCTAGTGTCACCAAGGAAGGAAGCTAATCAAAGGCTTCTAGCATAAACGATTAGACCCAAGATAACACAATTTATGCACGCACCTCTGCAAGCATCCCTTGCCTACTCTGTTTGTCTTTCCTTAGTTTTGTATTAACCTGGCACTACTGTCCTTCTTCTCTCTGGACAGATGATCACAACTCTCATTTTATGGGACTGCAGACATGGCAGTATCTGGGTGTACCATTTTCTATACTTGCTGTCATCATTTGCCAGAGCTTTTAATTGGCTTTCTTTACAGGTAGCCTGCAGAGGCTATGTCCCCAGTGGGAAAACTTTGATTAAATAGTTCAACTTGGTTTATTACTTTCATGGGACATATTCTGATATCCTGATTCATGCTCAGGTGGGTTTGACTGTAGTGGCATATGGTAGAATGCAGCATGAACAGGTTCATTCTGCTCTGTCACTCCAGGCTGAATCCTGAGCTTTTTTTTTTTCAATTATTCTGTCACTCAGAAATTGAGCAATGTGTGCTAGGATCACAGGAGCAAAACTGCAGAGTCAACATGCTGTTATTTACTGTAGTGAGGGCACAAGCCCGCAGGATGAGCGATGCAGGATGGAAGTTGAATTCTTGCTGCGATCCATCTCCCTCCTATTTCAGAAGCAAGGAAGGCCATTTCCCCTGCCTGTCCTTAGGCACCACAGAGTTCTGTGGGGTAATAGTCGAATAAGAATGTAAAATTAAGGGCTTGTGTCTTTTAATGTGTGTTCAAGATCCTGTGTCCTTCTGCACAGACAAGGATTGTCCCTGACCTTTGACTTTGTTGGCACATTTTAGCTGTCGACTGTGTGCCAGTAGGACATTACTTTCCTAGCTTACTTGAGATTTTAGCAAGGAGGCAAACCTGATCATGGAATTTACCTGCTAAAGAGGTGAGCAAACCCAGAGCCAGTTGCAGAATGCAGCATCCAAAAGTTCTTTGATAGGAAAAAAAAAAAGAGAGGTGAAATAACACAGGTTCTGTCTTCTCTTTTTTGTCACTGTTTGATTGTTTTTCTCTGGTTTCTGCTCATTCCAGCCCTTCACATGCAAAATGTGTTCTGGCAGTAGGCAGAGAGACTCCAATCTGACATGAGTTTCAGTTTAGTAGGGTACTTGCTGGGACTGCTGGGCTGCTTAAAGCTGAGCCTGCAAAGTTGAGCGTCTGGAGATTCAGCAGTAAAGCACATGTAGAGAGAAGCATCATGGGTGGATGCTCTCTTCAGTATATTTTTTTTTCTCATAGAATGCATGTCAAGCATCAAAACCCTTTTACGCCATGGCAAGTAATAAATCAGGGCTCTGATAACTTAAGCGGTAGGTTGTGCAACATTCATAAAGGAAGAATAGGAGTTATGCGAGCAGTGATGGTTTTATATCATGTTCTCCATCAGTTTATCCAGTCCCAGGTATTCAAGTTGTTCTTTCTCTCCTTGTATTTCTTAGTAAGCATTACTTTATTTTCCAGGGAGCACAGAAATAAGAATAGAGAATGAACATAATGATGACAAATGGTCGCTTTGGACTTCTTTGGGAAGACTGTGATAACCTAGGTCTGCTCTTTTTTGTGTTCCCTGTGCCTCGCAGTATGAGTTCACTGAGGTGGCCCTGGACTGGCAGAACTCCAAATTGGCGTGTGTCTGATATTGTTCAGTGGGAACACTCTGTGCAGACCCAGGCACACTCCTCTCCTTGGCATCAGAGGAAAGAAAGCAGAAGACCTTTGTCCCAAGTTTGTTGGCTTTATCAGCACATGTTACGATTTTCACCTCCGTCTTCAAAAAGCTATTGCAACCCCAAAACTAGATCACTGCTGCTGTCCAGCAAATCCCTCTTCAATTGTCAGTCATAGACAACAGGCTAGCTTGGAGCTAGTAAGTAATGTTTCCATACTGCAAGCTGGTTATGAGCATAGAGTTAACAGCTGAACATTAATAAATCACCAGTTATTGTCACCCTGCTACCTCCTTGTTCAGCTTAAGCATAATTTTGGTGCAAAACTGATTCTGCCAGGGCCTCTGTGAGTGGCTTGATCTCCCCCGTGAAAGAGCTTGCAACTGACGGTTCCCTTTTCCCTGTTCCATTTTGGACTTAAAACTGAGGAAAGTTTTCTAGAAAAAACAAACAAACAAAAAACCCAAAAAAGCCAGCAGACCTGTTTACCATCAGAAAATGCAGTTCTCAAAAATGAAAATACTTCAAGAAATACTACATATTTTGAGGATATTTCTATTTCAGGCAGAAAATGTATCCCAAATATGTTCTTCTTCAAAGTAGTTGACAAAATTTCCTTGTCCAGTGGGGTTTTTTTTCTTCCCCCCCCCCAAAATGAAAACAAGTTAACATATCGGAGCTCAACAAAAGGGAAGTACCAGTTTTCGGCTTAGCTTTAGGGAGAATCAGTCAAACTGTACTTGTCAAGATTGTTATTTCCAGACTTCTCAGGTTGATATAAGGCATGAATTACAGTGGAATTGCACAGCAATCTCCTACAGCTGATTTTTAAGATCAGATTTCAAGTTAGGATGTAAAACTGCTTTTGGTCAGTCTGAACACAGTTGTCTGCCTCTGAGTAAAGAGATGGACTTGGTCTCCCACCTTTTGCTCTGGTCATGTAACTATGAGGGAGCGTGAGGGTGGGAGTAACTAATGCGAATAGTTTGGAATAGTTATTTGCCAATATTAATAACAGCTTTATTCTTTTAACGAGTGTAACGAATGGTGGTGTGGGAAATGCCAATTGTGACCTGTCTCCCTCTGACTTCATCCCTTGCTAAGGAAAATTTACCACCTCTGCTGCAGAACCAAATGAAGCTCAGTCTCCTTGAGTCTGTAGCTCTAGGAAGGACAGATGCTTGTGTCCAAAGCAGTGCTTGATGAGTCTCAGTACCAAGCTGTTTCTCTCTTTAGGCTTTCAATTGTAATTTCTCCTCTGAAATGCAATGGTATAAGTTCATGATGGGCTTAGCCTACTTTGCAGAAGGCAAGCTTGGTCTTAATGTTCCAAGGGGAATTTTGCTCCAGAGCAAAAACTCATCATGTGGTCTGGGCCAAATGATATCCTGGATTGTTGTAAAAGTTGCTGCAATGTAGACACTTTGAATGTACTTTTTACACAGGGATGACCACTGCCCAGAAGAGAGCAAACTCCTGCTGTGGGTCTTTGAACCATGATGCAAACTCAAGAGGGTTTAGCTGGAGGCCTGTTAGAAAGAGTGTGAAAGGAGAGGCTTTCACTTGCACAGGCTTATTCTGGTGTTGGATCTATTGGTTGGGTGACCAACTGGGAAGTATTAAGTGGAATTTAAGAAGCTGGTGCCTCTGATCTGTGTTAATGGTGGATAGTAAGACACAATTATCTCAGTCATATTAAACATTAAACATGAAAGAATTGCATTACAGTAGTCTAGCAGAAAGGAAATAATTGAGTCTTTTTGATCTGTAGATATTTCTTCTAGATGATTCACCCTGGTATGTGTTTGACTTGCTGCACTCAGTTATATTTTAAGCAATAGGGGTTGAATTATCCTTTTGAAAGAGTGTGCTCATGTAGCAGGGGTTAATACAGAGACTGCCACAAATGCCTGACCTTTGAGAAGCCTAAGGGTAAAAGTTAAAGAGGGTAGCTGCAGGTTCTGGTTCCAGATGTATTTGGACAGAAGGAAGAAAGTGGAACATTATGAGGATAAAACCCATAACCCTATATCACAGGGGAAACATGGAAGTGATGGATTGTACTCTAGATAATGATGGCTAGTCCAAGGCAGTTAAGTGCTGACTGATATTACCTGCAAGTAGATAGCACATGAACAGGCTGATCAAGTGTGGTTTTAGAATCACCGAAATACTGGAAATATGAGGTAGAAAGACTATTATAGGGATTTTCTGTTCCAACTTGCAGCTCAAAGCAAGGGGTAGCTTTAAAGTTGAACTAGATTCATCACAGTCTTGTCTAGCCACCTTCTAACATCACCTACCTGGGTCCTTGCTGTAGTGTTTGCTTTTACTGTGAAGGATTTTGTCCTTATCTAGAAATATATATGTATATCCTTATTTGTCTCTGCTTGACATAAAGATAATGGAAAGACAAAGGCCAACATAAATATCTCTGAGGGTTTCCTAAAAGGAACTGGAAACATCTCAGGAGAGCAATGAGAACTTAATAAATGCTGGTACTCAGAAGATAGGATTTAGCTCCAGGGCAAATTAGAACTGAAGGGAAATGTTACCCCCTTATAGCTAGATAAAACAAGGCTAAGAAACTCAGAAAGCCAAGGTAAAGTAATCATTCAATGCTCCTTACCCATTCATTGAACTACTTCTTCCACAAGTATTACTTACCTCCCTGCTTCCCTGTCTCTTGGTTTCCTGTTGCGTTAGAGTCAGAGAAGAGAGGTCTTGGGTAACCACTGCAATTTCCTTCTCCATTTCAGGGCCTGCTAGGGAAGGCAGTGGACTCCCAGCGCACTTGGACAAGCACAGTTTGCCAATCCTATGGGCTAGTGGCCAGTACACTTGCTTTGTTCATTCTAGCCTCCACTGGGATGTGAAGAGAGTGCCAGCCATGGATTTCATTAATTCCACCATCAGTAGGTCTGAATTCATTGCCACTAATACAATACCTTTTTCTATGCACTGTGCCAGGGGTATTTTTTTTTTGGACACCATTTGTGACCTCCTGTTATTTCTCAACAAATGTTGGCAGGTACAACACAGCCGACAGAGCAAAACAGCACAGTGTGTCACAAACTGCTGAGTGCATCCATGCTGAAATGAACAGCCAATTCCAGAGGGGGCTGAAAATTAAATCAATAAAAAAGAAATACATACATATTTTGTTCCTCTTCACTCCAGCTTGACTGCTGCTTCCATTTGCACATGTTCTCTCTCCTGACTTGGATGCAGGCAACAGTCCAAGGATAAGGTTATATTTTTATTTTTGCTCTATCTTTCTAAAACTTGCCCAAACTGCCGTAAAACAGATGTTTCTGAGCCATTCCCAAGCAACTTGCCAGTTAATTTCTTCCTCTGGGCTGATGGTCATCCTTTGGGGTTTTTTGCTTTTTTTAACAGGAGAGTTTGACCTGTTCTAACAATACATTACAAATAATAATTCTGGTAGATGCTGGTTGTTCCCATCACTGGATAACCCACCTCCATTTTTTTCCTTTGGGATTCTGTGCCTCTCTTGAAGTTGTTGCATGTGTGCATCTTGCTGTGGAAAGGGAGAACAGGGCAAAGTGTGGCAATTAGTCAATGGCAGCCTGAGCATCTTTTAGTGACAGAAGTAGCTGTGAAGGTTTTAACTGCTCAAATGCAGAACAGAGGAGTGTGTAATGTTGCAGGGCATGACTTTTTGGAACATTTATTTGTCCAAACTTTGTTGGTTTGCTTCTTTGTTAATAAATCACCTCATCATGTGCTAAGGAGCAGTTGTGTCATCCTAGGAACTTCTCCTGCCCCAGCCAACTCCAGTCCCTCTGCTCAAGCCACTCAAGAAGGTTGAGTCACTGCTGTTAGCCATGGGCTCTGGCTACTGACTCATTCAGCCTTAACGTCTTCAGCTCAAGGTGGATAACGATGTCCAGCCTTGTCCTTCAGGGTGGCTAACACACAAGCACCTTTCTTCTCCTATATTCTGCAGGGTTTTATTTAGCAGTTATGGTGTAATTAATTTGACCTGTCCTAGGGTGACCGTCATAAGAGGCAAACAGTCATGGAGTGGATTCCTGCTGGGAAGCCCTCTGCACTCTGTCAAAGCCATGCATAAATTTTTGTGTGCTCGGTATGGCGCACTAGATTTGAGAGTCTGGAAATATGTTCTCCTGCCAACATGCCTTTCAAGAAAGCAAGGCAAAAAGAAATAGCTTCAATACAACCATCCCGCAAGCCTGGTTCTGCAGAGAAATGTCATTTTTTTGGCATCCAGGAGAGCATTTTAAGCTGATGAGAAAATGCAATAGGCTGATTTACTTGGATGCTTCAGTGTTTCTTTGACTTTAGCCAAAGGAGGCCATAAGGGGGTTAGAGAGAACCAAAATATAATGCTGCATAAGCCTTGTTTGTATGCACAGGAGCTTGCAGGCACTTGCTGAACTTGTACCTGCAAGTGGACCAAGTGGAAAAGGAGGGCAGGCAAAGGGAATTTTCTTCCTAATCAGCCCTTGCAGAGGCAGATTAACTTCCACTGTCAGCAGCTCCAAGTGAGGCCATGAAGCTTGGAAAAGTTTTTGAGAAAACTGTGTGTGGGGTTATGCCTGTCTTCTCTGTAGTCCCACTCTCTTGTGGAAGACTGGCTGTTCCAGACCCTCGGGCTGCATTTTCTCTTCCTCTCCATGGGTGAGGAGCCCACCAGGTGGCACTAGTGAGGTGAAGGACCAAGGCTAAACCCTAAGCCATAAAAGAATAGAAATCAGCTTATTTGTAAATTTTTTGTGATCAAGTCTTACTTTCTTCTCTAAGGTGCCCATTCCAGAGCAAAGCAAAGGGTAAGCAAAGGTCCTAAGTGAGGTGCCCCCAGGACAATGATATATTTCTGGTAGCGTTTGATACACTTTTCTGGTAGGAGCATCCCACTCTTTTCTGAAGATGGCTGGTCCATCAGCTATTTGCTGTCCCTTTCAAGACTGCAGCAGGGCTGTGTTAGCAACTAAGGTGGTGCTAATTGCTCCTCTGGATGAAGTGGTTTTATGGCAGAGGATGGTGCAGGCAGAAATGAGGGTGTGAGAATAAACGAGTCCTAACAGAGAACACCAGCCAGCAGCAGTACTAGGGGAAGTGCAACCCACCATCCTGGTACCAGGGCTGGTACCAAGACTTGTATGTCAGAATGCCAAAGAGAGGATATTGCAGAGGCAGTTCACTAGAAAATGGAGACAGTGATTCAGTCCCTGGTAGCTGTTGTCAAAGCTGACCGTGAGCCCCTGCATCAGTAGTTGTTATTCTCATATTAAAAACCATGTCCTTGGAGACTTCAACTTTCAATTTGCAGTGCATTTAGGGAATGAGATGCACAAAACACCATCTTTCTGTTGTGACAGGGAGCCCAACATTGCGTCTCTAGAGTAGCAATAGGCAGAATAGCTGCTCCTGTGGCAGCTCCTGGATTTCTGTTGCAGCACAGAAACCTGGATTGTGAAGGCTGTGCCCAGTCTTGTGTTTCATTGTGCTGCTTCCTCTAACAATACCCAGACTTGTCCAATTCCAGAAAATGAATGAGACTAGAACTTAGTGGCCATTTCTTTTCCCTGCTCTTTTGTGTGTTCTGCTCATGTCTTCTGAAGAACTACCCCACAGACTGGGCACTAGTAGCTTCTCCCTTCTTGGCTAGTTCAGTGAAAATATCTGGAAGAGCTCCTTGTTTTTCTAGAGTTGTAGGATACTGTCAGTCTTTCTCCTATGAATTCTGAATTAAATTACAACTTGCTTTACAGGAAATTTTAGATAATGTCTGCCTGCATTCACAGCCCAGTCAGTTCTTTGGGTGTAACCCAGTAGTCTGAATAGCCTGTGATTTACTGCCACCAGTGGAATGAAACAAAATCACTTTCTCTGATTTATATCCTCTATTGTAGTTAAATATTTACACAGTATCAAGATCTTAGTAATTGAATGGCTAACAGATAAGTAGCAAATGTTTTTATACCTCTGAAATGGCCACAGGGCCATTGAGGCAATGATATTTTATTCTGATAAGAAGGCTTTCAGTAGGAAGAAACTTAAAGCTCTTTCAGCTGTATTTGGTTCTCGGGTAGTACTAACTTGTACTGATTTCATTGGGTTAGTTCAGTTTTTACAGATTGAAAAAGTCCCATTTCACAAAAAAATATTTTTGTCAAAATGGAGAGGTTGTCATGGAGGAGCACAATATCTTTCTCATAGCAGTATTATTGATTGATTCATGTAAGAAGGCAAGAAAAAATGCCAGGCTACTGCCAGGAAACTGAAGGTGGCAGGTTTAAACAATACCTACCAGTATTAAATCTGGACTTCTCTATTCACTTGCAGAAAAGTATCATTAAATATTTCATGACCCATATGTAATCAAAATTATCCCTGTTTCCTGAAGCAAGAAGGGATCTTGTCATTTCTGCTTGCTCTGTTTAATTCTATGTCCAATTGAAGTAAATGGAATTCAAGGCACAACAGCTATAACTGAGCTGACCTGTATTACACTATTCATAGAATCATAGAATCACCAGGTTGGAAGAGACCCATCGGATCATCGAGTCCAACCATTCCCATCAAACACTAAACCATGTCCCTCAGGACCTTGTCCACCCATGCTATTGTCAGATTATGATTTTGTCTAGGCCTGGCCAGGATTGTGGGGATTTCTTAGAATGATGAGTTACCTGTGTCTTGGAACTGTGTGGTTTTCTAACCTAAAGAAATTTCAGCTCTTCTTAAAACCCAGATCTGCACAGAAGCTTTCCATCTACATAGATTTTTTTTTTACAGTTGTTTGAAACTGTCAGATAATTTTGTGCTACTGGATTTCAAATTCACAGAATCACTAGGTTGGAGAAGACCCACAGGATCATTGAGTCCAACCATTCCTATCAATCACTAAACCATGTCCCTCAGCACCTTGTCCACCTGCACCTTAAACACCTCCAGGGAAGGTGAATCAACCACCTCCCTGGGCAGCCTGTGCCAGTGCCCAATAACCCTTTCCGTGAATTTTTTTTCTGATGTCCAGCCTGAACCTCCCCTGGTGGAGCTTGAGGTCATTCCCTCTTGTCCTGTCCCCTGTCACTTGGGAACAGAGGCCAGCTCCCTCCTCTCTACAACCCCCTTTCAGGTAGTTGTAGAGAGCAATAAGGTCTCAGTTGGACAAGACGATGAAAGAACAGCAGCAAGCTAGTTCTTATTTTCTGTCTCTTGATTAACAGAAACTGTTTTAGCAGCTGTCTGTCATGTAATTCCAGAAAGAATGTTGGGGAAAAGCAGAGAAACACAATTTTTTCAGGTGCTACTTGTAATAGTATAACGTGGAAAAATCTTTCAGAAAAGAAGGAAGCTATTTGGGATCTTAGTCAGTGGAAATAAGAACAGAATTCATTGCAGAGTGGTAAGAGTTTTAATGCAATTTCCAATACAATGAAGCCCATATTCCTATCTGGCTAGTCTGCCTAATTATATAACAAAGTCAGTGATGATTATTTACATTCTCTAGTATCAAACAGTTCTGTAGTATCAAGCTTAACACCTGAAGCTTGATACTCAATAAAACATGCAATGCTTCAGAGGTCAAAGGGGATGCTACTTCTCAAAGGTTGTGGGGATTTCTTGATTGGTCCTAGCTGGGAGGTAGTTGACAATCAATTCCTTCAGTATACAGAATAAATTACAGTTTGTAACACAGGTAAATGGAGCTTTCCAGTCGACACTCTCTACATGCAGTGATATGCAGTAGGATACTTGGCCGTGCATGCAGCCTCTTGAATGAGCCTGTCTGTTACCCGGCCACCTCACAGCCTGGGCAGAGGAGCACAGGACTCTTTGTATCTATAAATAGTGTCAGTTCATAGAATCACCAGGTTGGAAAAGACCCACCAGATCATGGAGTCCAACCATTCCCATCAATCACTAAACCATGCCCCTCAGCGCCTCGTCCACCTGTCCCTTAAACACCTCCAGGGAAGATGACTCAACCCCCTCCCTGGGCAGCCTGGTCCAGTGCCCAATGACCCTTTCCGTGATTTTTTTTTTTCCTTGTGTTCAGTCTAAACCTCCCCTGGTGCAGCTTGAGGCCATTCCGTCTCGTCCTGTGCACACAAACTCCCATCCTTGGTAAACCTAATAGGGAACGGGACAAGAGGGAATGCGTTTCAGCACCCTGGCCAGAGCCTCGGGGGCCGCTCCCGCAGCTGGGAGATCCCGGTGCCCCGGCAGCGTGGCCGGGAACCCACAGCCCCCCTCGCACATCTGGCACTGCAACAGCAGCACCTGGGGCACATCTGGGCCACTGACTGCACATGTGGGCTCCCTAATGTGCTCTTAGGTCTTGGAGTCTGGGATTCCTGGTCTGCGTTTTGGCTCAGCTAATGACTTTTTTTTTTTTGACCCCTGGAAGTGTCGTACAGATCCGACACTCCCAATTCCTGATTTTGCATTCTGTGATTATTAACAAGGAATAATGTGGTTGGCGGGAGATGTTACATGTACAAGCATCACCTAGTGAATGAATATTTATTCTTTGACTAACAACACCTTTTGAGGCAGTTGTTAGGGGTTCCAGGTAGCAATGCCAGCATTACAGCCACAGTTTAACAGTGGGATTATTGAATAAATCAGGGAAGACAGGGACCTCAAACTCCCCAGACATTCATGCACCTACTGATTTTTAGAATCTGTTGCTTTTGTGCCATTAGGCTGGACATTAGGGAAAAAAAGTTCACAGAAAGGGTCATTGGACACTGGGACAGGCTGCCCAGGGACAGGGTTGAGTCACCTTCCCTGGAGGGGTTTAAGGGACGGTTGGATGAGGTGCTGAGGGACATGGTTTAGTGATTGATGGGAATGGTTGGACTCGGTGATCCGGTGGTTCTCTTCCAACCTGGTTATTCTATGATTCCATGATTATTATACTGATTTCTTTGGGCTGCACTGCATGTAAATATTTAGCCTTGAAATAATTAAATGATGCACAACTAACGAAGCAGAAGAATGACTGGAAAGATGGCATTTTAGGTGAATCGCAGCTCATTCCGCAAATTATTTATAGACTGCTCTCTTTTTATTACGGGATGTCAGCTACCTGGCAACAAGCCAGAGTGTTTATGAATCATCTAACAGACTTACTGTGGCATCTGGAGGACAAAAGAGACAAAGGAAGGCTCAGTTTATATCTTTTTGTAAGCAGTAAACAAGCTCACATTCCAATAAAAGACAAATCTCTCTGGTCCCAGGTGGTGCATGGTCACTAATAAACCTGCCCATGATCAGAAAGGAAAGTTAATATGTAACACAGCTTTACTTTTGTTGTCAAGTATATCTGACTAGTTTCTTTACTCAAAGTTCTCTCTCATCTTCAGTCTCTTCACATGACACCT
The DNA here is from genome assembly GCA_013389865.1 of Piaya cayana. Lineage (NCBI taxonomy): Eukaryota > Metazoa > Chordata > Aves > Cuculiformes > Coccyzidae > Piaya > Piaya cayana. The sequence goes on along the minus strand of WAAB01014223.1, from coordinate 36,956 downwards.
TAGTGCCATTTTACAATTCATCACTTCAGAGTCAAGATCAGGAGTACTTGGAGTACTATGATGAACCAGGTTGCCCTGTATCAGTTGCCTAAGAAAGGAGGTGTAACTTTATTAAATCAGACAGCTTGATGCCGCAGAAATAACAGAAGAAATGCATGATACTTCCCTCTGTCCTAGTCATTTTGTAGTACAGAATCTACTTTTGAGTCAAAACAACAATAGATCACTGTAATATGCTGTGCAAATCAAGACTGAAATGATCATAGTTGCAGCTGTTATTAATACCCCTTTACCTTTGTAATGTTATGATCAAAAGTTTCACCTCCTTGTGTGGATATTTGTGCTTGCAGGAAATAAAGATCCTTTTTAGGTCCCTGGAAAGATGCGCAGGTGCCAGGTGTGCTGCTCTGCAGTGTGAGCAACAGCTGAAGTGGGCAGAAGGAATTGCATTGATTAGTTGTTAGGTTTTATTAGACATAACTTAATGACACTGGTAAAATTGACATTTACATATAATCACGGCCTTTTCCGATCACAAAATTAATTAAGTGTTAAATTAACTTCCATTTCTATCAGCGTACCTTCCTAAGACCAGGGATTGTTTCAAGTGTGTGGTTGCACATTATATTCACAGAAAAAGACAAACAAATGTCAAATAAAAAAATAAACCAAATATGTTAATACAAAATGGATATTTACAGACAACGAAGTTCACCACTGCCCAAAGAACCTTCCAGGGCCCTTTGGCCATTCAAGTTGTATTTCCCCATCCTAGAGGTATTTGTGCCTGGCAAGAGGGAACTTCTCTCACAGTTTACAGCAGCAAAAGTCATGTTTTCTTGTTAAATTGCTATGAATTGGCCCAGCGGAGAATTCAACAGAAACCAAAGTACAGAAATAAAGTGTAATACTAGAGGCAATACCTGGAAATTCTTTCTTCCAGTCCTCTATTCAAGCTGCCTGATTTGTTTTTCTAGTTGAAGTACAGTACCAAGCTGAAACTCTTCACTTCTGCTACCTCCTGGCTACCCCGTTGTGATGGCTGTGCAAAGAACTAGATTTGTTCCCACTTTTTGCTTTCATTCCCATTGATTTCTAGCTACTTCTGTGGTACAGGAATGTGTGACAGGCTTCCCTGGGCTTTACCTCGCATTTTCTATGAGTAGTAGCTTTGTATTCCCTGGGAATAAAATTCACTGGTGTACAAAAGGACTATCAGGCACAAACCAGGACTGATCCAGCATCAAAAAGACCAGTCCAAGCTTTGTACAAGCAAGACCTTCTTTCCCATCTGTGTCTTTGCAGGCCGAAGAACTGTGATGTAAACTGGACATTAATCAAAAGCAAATAAGCATTTCCTGCATTTTATCTCATTAAGAAAAAGACAGTATTCAGGGCTCCATTTCTACAGCTGAGTTTTACAAGATCAATCTCTGATGCACCCGCACTGTGTACCTACATGCTGAGGATCAAGATTCAGAGTTACTAATATCAAGTTAGTACTAATGTTACTGCTGCAGCCCCACTCTAGCCTACACCTAAGGTCATGAGCCCTGCTAAGATGTAAAAGCAAAGAAGCTGGAAGCTGCACCACATTAATGCAGCTTTACTGCTTCCAGGCCCAATGAAGTCATGGGGACACAACAGGTCAAATGAACACATCAAACTAGCACCAACCCTGTCTGTAACCACCCTCCATACCCTGCCGTTTGACAGTAATCTGCCATGTGATGTCTTGAATCTCTTACTTATTTTCTACATCTATTACACCTGCACGCAGGATTTTGAGGAAGCAGGCAGTTTAGAGTGACGTATGATGAGGCTTTCTTTTGGCAACAGGAGGAACATTTATCTAATGGAACGGTTCGGTCACTGTGACTTGTCCTTAATGAGTACCGCACCACTGAATTCAGTGGGAGTATTAGAGAGAAACAAAAAAGCAGAAGCATGCTGTTCTTCACCTTGGAGCCGACTTGCTTGCTGTGGGTTGGTGTTAGACACAGAGTAGCTTATTTCTATTGTTGCTCATGATAACTCATAAAATACAAGTTCAAATGATGCTGTTAGGGAAAAAGGAACCACCCTTAGTTACTTGCCAAAATGCTTTGCAGATTTTTCTGTTTCCTTTCCAGTGTGCTCCCTGCCCCACAGTGAGGAGTCAAGTCAGGAGCACCCATAAGCTGGCAGGAGCTTAGGTCTCTCTGCCCAGATGAGCTCCAGTAAGCCAAGATCACACAGAAATCTCTGCCACAGGTCTAAACACCTTATGCTGAGTAAAAATAAGGAACCCATAGGAAAAGAAAGGGATTCATGCAGCTAAATTATTCATTAAGCTATTTGCTTACATATGTAATTTATTTGCTATGAGACAAGGGGCCAGTCACCCCTTTACAAAATGCTGGCAAAGGTTCAAGCAAGGTGTTTTTTCCCTACTGAAACCCTACTTTGAGATTCTACCAAAGATCTGATCATTTTGTTCTGGCTCTTTGCAGAGGAAGTTCTCACATGCAGTGATATAAAAACACAGAAAGGAAATATCAAACATTAGAAAGCTTTTTCTCTCTTTAGAGGAAAAAGCCACCCACACAGATTTAATATTTGCTGATGGAACAAATGTACTTATTACTGCTGCTGAGTCCATAGCATTGAAATCCATAAGTAACACCATTCACTAGAATTAGAAAACGTAGACAGATCTTTTTCTACAGCTGCCTTGGGTTCAATCCTCTGGCCACACTGTCTATTCCCTGCATATTCTTCACCACATATCAGGGTCTCCCATCACATATTCGTGTTAAGGTCAGGCATTTTCTATACTGCCACACACAGCAATAAAAGCTCTAGTGACAGGAGTATTGTCTTCAATGCTACCTTATATAGTAGGGCAAGAAGACCTTGGTAGAAAAGAAGTGCCCTGGGAAAGAAATTAGTCGGTTTTAGGACAGGATTCTTCTTCTGCTTTCATTGAAAAGCAGAAAACCGCTATAAAAACAGCGGTCTTGTGCGACTAGTCTTCATCTGGCCATGTTTTCACTGACTGCAACAGAACCCCCAAACAAGTGTTTGTATTTATTCCATATGCATAATTTGTTTTGGATTTTCTGTTGTTGGTTTGTTTGTTCAAATCCGGTGCAATGATGCCTGCAATCAATGCTTTCAAATTGCCTAATCTGGAAGTCTGCCCTATGTCTTTAAAATAACTAACCAGAAACACTGAGTTCATTTATTTGAAAGTCTTCTGGGGAATCACTACTTCTGATGAAGAATCTCAAATACTGCAATTCTAAGGCACAAGAGGCTATTTAGAAGACACTCTTATCCTCTAAAAATAAAATATCCAGTTTTCTATAAGAAAATAAGTCACTAGACCAAAATCTTCATATATTTTTAGTCACGTAAGTACTTCCTTTAAGTCACTAGGACCATTCTGAAAGCAAGAATAACCAAATCACTCTATTTCCAATACTTGAGTATCAAACTTCTGTAAGGCAGAAAACAAAGGTAACACAAAAAATTGCTGGTGAGCTTACTTCATGTCAATTGTCTTCGTATCATCAGTAATGTTACTAGAAGTCCTGTGCAGTTCTAGAGCACCTTATCTCCAGGGATTTTTAAATCATTATCAAGGCAGTGATGATCATAGCTTCAGCTCACCACAGCCTGACAGAGACATGGAGAGGCAAGAGCTGGTGTTGGAGTTTGTGGTTCTCAAAGACTCACTGAGTGATATACTGTCTCCCCAAACCAGGCCAAACATTTCTCATAGGAAGCACGTGGTTAGTGGAGCAGGAGGCAGCAGCCCTGACTCTGGGCCGACGTTGATTGCAGACAAATATGTGTTCTCAGAGATCAGGAAAAAAGAGGTTGAGAAGTTGTTTCTTGGAAAGAAAATCTCCAGTTTTATAAATGCAGTTCTTGGTGTTGCAAAAAAGCCCCACTGAAGCCACAGAAATTGCTTATGAAGCCAGGAGGGGCTCCCTTTTACAAGGGCTTCCAACATCAGGCAGGTAAACATGGAAGAAAATCCATGAAAAGACTAGTGAGACGCTGCAGGCAAGGGGAAGACATCCTTTGCAGAAGAAAGAGTGCTCTTAGTGTACGTTACCTACAGGCAAGAAAATTTCTGCTGCTAACATATTGGGCTGGGGCCTTGGCTGGTGATGGCAGTATCATTACAGCATCTCTAATTCTAGTTCCCATTCCAGGGCTCAAACTTTTAAAACTCATTTTATCTGACAGATAAAATACCTTTAAAACACAGTGTAGCAAACATATTAGTCTCTTAAAATCCCCTGAACTTGCTAAATCACTTGTTATTAAGTAGCCTCCAGGCAAGAGAAGAAAATATGTTTGTTTTGAGACATCATCAAAGAATATGACAGCACCACGTGGCTGCAGGTAGGTAAGCCTGGTTGTCTTAATCCAAGGCAATTTATGTAGCCAAGGGACACAAATCACTTAAAAACTGCTGATCCTTAGCCTGCAACCTATGCCTCCTTTGCCAGCTGTGGTTATTTGTGAGGGAGGTGTTATTTCCAAACTGTACTTCCAAAACGCTTTCAAGTTTGGTGCACATGGGAGTGATCATCAAAGCTGAAAGCACTCTAGCCTGGAAGCTACCAATTAACAAGGGATAGCTGACAGTAGAAAAAAACCCCACAAAATAAGTAAAAGCAGGTATCTCAACACAGGCACAAGAAGATGATCCAAACTGTACATCTGACCTGTAGCAGATAATTGTCCAAGTGCAATCTGGAGCCATACCTGTGAAAACCTGGGAGAGAAGAAGCAGTGGGTAGGGGACAGAGTAGCACTTAACACAGACCAGAAAGGGCTAATTTTTGATAACTGAACCTGTCGTAAGCACAAGATGAAGTGTCTGTCTCCTACCTCCCCTATGGCTGACCCCTGATGTAGGCGCATTATTCAGCCTGCTTGGGCACCCAGGTGAATCTCCATCCTCCATCATCACCCCTGCACACAAAGGCTTGTCCTTGGTGGAAAGTGTGTGTTCTCACGTTGCGGTGAGGACTTAGAGATGTTGTGAAGGCCACTTCTGTTTTGTTGGGTGACAAACTGCCAGTCAAATAAGGCAACCCGTAGGCTGGCAGGGAGGAAACACTTGGTACTGGTGAAGAGACACATGGCACTGAAGAAAAATCAGGAAGGAAGGGAGAGTCCTCACTGCATGGATGGGTGCTGCTGTTTGCTGGAGGCACATGGCCACAGCTATAAGCTGCTGCCATTCCTTCACCGTTGTCATAGTCTATTTCTGCACCATGACTCAGGCAGTATGTGTCTTTTCCAAAGTTTGAGGATAGGGCACTGTAGTTAGCTGAAGTTTCATCAATAGTGTTGACATCTTTTAATCCTAAAGTCTGTAAGACCCAGCTGTCCACAGCAGGGCTGGCTTGCTCTTCACAGGCAGTGAATTCATTGAAAAGGTTCCTTCTAGCTTTGGAAGCAAGAGGAGTTTCTTGAGGAACAAAGCAGTGGTCCTCTTTTAATCTCCTCTTGGTGCTTTTGAGGACAGCACAGTTTTTTTGGCCATGGCAGG
>WAAB01014223.1:0-25351 GCA_013389865.1 Piaya cayana | reverse complement strand
TTGTAGAGAGCAATGAGGTCTCCCCTCAGCCTCCTCTTCTCCAGACTAAACAACTCCAGCTCTCTCAGCCATTCCTCATAAGGCCTGTTCTCCAGCCCCTTCACCAGCTTTGTTGCTCTTCTCTGGACTCGCTCCAGAGCCTCAACATCTTTCTTGTGCTGAGGGGCCCAGAACTGAACACAGGATTCGAGGAGAGGTCTCACCAGTGCTGAGTCCAGAGGGAGAATAACCTCCCTGGACCTGCTGGTCACACCATTTCTGATACAAGAAATTCATTGCTTTTTGGAATAGTATCTGTTTCTTGTGTCAGAGGGGCAACCAGCGGAGGAAGCTTTGAGCCCACTTGATGTGTGTGTGGGTAGAAGCTCTGCAGGCTCCTGGCTGCTCCTCGTGGGGTCCTTTGCCTGGCACAGTGCTGGTGGCTCTCTCTCCACTTCCTCTTGGCAGTATTTGTCTTTGAGAAGTGGGAGGAGTACGGGCACACTCCTGAAGTGTAAAGCAGTTAGGAAGAAAACCCATGGGCACTCCATTGTTGCTTCTGCACGAATGGTTTTGTATTGGTTTGGGTTTTGACAGTGCTTTGCATTCTGAGCTCAGGGAATTCATGCCAACTCACAGTACCTCTACTCACAGTACCTCATTGCTCTCTACAACTACCTGCAAGGAGGTTTTTGAGAGGAGGATGCTGGCCTCTTCTCCCAAGTGACAGGGGACAGGACAAGATGGAATGGCCTCAAGCTCCACCAGGGGAGGTTTAGGCTGGACATTAGGAAAAAAAAATTCACAGAAAAGGTTATTGGGCACTGGCAGAGGCTGCCCAGGGAGATGGTTGAGTCACATTCCCTGGTGGTGTTTAAGGCATGGGTGGATGAGGTGCTGAGGGACATGGTTTAGTGTTTGATGGGAATGGTTGGACTCAATGACCCAGTGGGTCTTTTCCAACCTGGTGATTCTATGATTCTATACACTGATCCACCAGGTCCTGGGCAAGGATGTTGTAAGACATGACTAGAAATTCAAAGAGTGGAGTGTTTTCTGAGACCTGCTCCAGCACACAGGGCTGGACAGAAAGATCCTCCCAGTCTCCCCATAGAATGTCTACATGCAAGAGAGAAAAAAACAAGTTACAGGCTGGGGAGTGAAATATGGCACAGGGATAAAAGGCCACCGGACTGGAGATGGTCATAGACTTGGGAAGATAAGGTGGCTTTCTTTCAGGAAAGGCAAATGCTGTTGATGTAAGAGATAAGTTTCTAATTTTGCAAAATCGTTCATGAATGTCACACACAGTGATAGAAGATCTTCAAGTCCCAGTAGCAATTGCAATTTGATGTGTAGTGTGAAACAAAACCAAGCAACAATCATTTGGTAATTGTTTTCCTGTTCATCTGAGGCAGCTCCTCTCAGAGCTCTTATTTGTTATTGTAGTTAATGATACACTTCAGCTAGAAATCAAGGATTAAATGTTTATCAAGGCTACAGTATTGCTTCAGTGGAGATAAGATTTCATCTTGAGTGTCATGGCAGCTCATTTCTGAAGTTTTGAGGATACACTTGTATGTTACAATGTGTTAATTTATTCTGTAATTTCAATGATTTTTCTTGTTTAAATGACAGTGATAAAGCTAGTTTTTCAGGTTAAAAATACAAAAAAACCCCTTGGATTTTTATGGTTTAAATATTTTTTTAATGTAGAAACGGCACTAAAATTGCATTTGGACCATTGTGAACTGGTTCTCAGAAGAAATGGTACACAGAATAAAAATAATATTTGCAGATAGTTTAATTCAGCTCTTATACTAGACTTACTACAATGTGTGTTACTTCTCATGTTAACACCTGCACAGGTGTCCAGATCCACCCCAGGTCATCTTCGCATATTCTGCCATGTTGCTGCTAGAGGGCTTCTTATCCCTCTTAAGAGTGGATTGTGTATCAGTGGCAAAATAGAGGCTCGCTTAATAACTCCAGATCAAGAATCACAGAATGGTTGGGGTTGGAAGGGACGTTGAGATCATCCAGTCCAGCCCCCTACTAAAGCAGGTTCACCACAAGCAGGTCACACAGGAACATGTCTAGGTGGGTTTTGAATATCTTCAGAGTAGGAGACTCAACAGCCTCCCTGGGCAGCCTGTTCTAGACATTAACCTTTAGTCAGGTACACAAAGGCTCTCTGGTACTTGCATGAGTCTCTGATGATGTTTGTGAACTAAGGGTGTGATTAGTTAAACCTGATGAGACTAATTTGCAAGAAAGCTTCTGAATGGAAATTTTGCAGATACACGTTCTGGTTGTTCTCTGATCAGTCGTCCTCCTTGAGTGCAGGACTAAAAGGCACTTCCCAAATCCCGTCCCCTGCTGTTCAGACATTCTTAAACTTTTCAATCTCCCTCTTAAAACTAATTAGGTTATTTTCCTTATGTTATTCCCACTGTGAGGCAACACCATACTCTGAGCTCAGATGGCTAGACACTTTCTAGTTTCCAGTCTGCATGTATTCATAGCAGGTATAATCCCTTTTGTCCTTGTGCCAAACTCTTGCTTTGGTTTAGACACTTCTTCTCTGTAGTGTTTAGCTTCTGTCTTTGCAGAGTGCAGTCACATATTGTCTTTTCCTTAGCTTTTAACATCAAATAAGAGGTTCTTTTACAATCTTTCCCTAACGAAAAACAGCACAGGGACCCATCTCAGAGAATATTCCATCTGACATGAACCTATTTTTCAGGTGGGTGACCAAAATCACTCAGTCTGCTCTGTAATGTACCAATGTTTTAGAGAAAAGCACTAGCAAATCTTTATATCTTTTATCTATTTCTGGTACATTTTAGGATAATGTTTACCTTTTTGATCACTCTCACATTAGTTTCTAGCTTTGAAATCGTCATCAGCTGACAGTAAATACCCCATGTGGGTTTAATTTGCTGTCAAACGCAATTAGTCAAATGGAGTCTTCAATGCTGTTAGCTCCAGCTCTCTTGGGCTGATACTGTGGAGTTTCATAGGTATATAGGAACAAACAAATTTTAAAAAAATGGTTTCAAGATGGAAAGACTGTAATAGACCCTCTTGAGCTTACCTGCAGTTTCTCATAGCAAGAATGGTGAGTCAGTGGACAGAGGCTGTCCTATGGGGGCATGGTTGTCTTGGTGGCTTTGATGCTCTCTTCTGGCTTGAAATGAAGGTGCACAGTGGATTTAGGGGTATGCAGTTTAGTTTCTGAGTTTTCTGGTAAATGCTGGATGAGGTTTATCCCTGGTATTTTCCAAGATGATGATTTGGTATTGCTAGTGCTTGATTGCTTGGGTTCAGAAAAGGGTTGGCTTTTACAAGGAAATAAGTTGTATTTTAGTAGCAGTAAGGAAAAGGGTAACATTTTAAAGTGATATAGAAACTTAATTTGAGTAATGGATATTATTTGATATATTTGTGTGCATGTTGGACTAGGTAGGTTTGTGGTCATCTTCCACATTTATCCTCTGGGTAGCAACTGTGCAAGAAACTCATTATCTCTCTATGCAGACATTAAGTGATATGCTTTATTGAATATGATTAAAGAAAAGCACATTACAATCACATCACATTTTCTTGTAAGATGAAATTCCATAGATTTGCAGCTATGCTGCAGGTTTCTCTGAAAAAGTTGAAGTTTTCATACATGGGTAGTGACCCTTTTGGGTATAAAATGTCCTTGCAGATGAAATATGTAGGGAGTATGTTTGAATAATTTGTGTGTCGTGTGTGCCATGTGTTGTCTGCACAGATGTTCACCCATCTGTCATCACACCCTGTTATGTTCACAGCTAATAGTAGTTCTCTCCTGTGGTTGTAACTTGCTTCACAAGGGACAGAAGATCCCCGCTTCAAAGAGATCTGTTAGGTAAAGCACAGATAACTACCCATGGAGATCTAGGATTAGAAGGGGCTCCTGGGTCATCTTGCCCTATCTCCTGCTTTAGTTAGGCTGTCGGTTCTTTAAGCTTAAATGACGGCCCTCTGGTACCTTCTCTTGTGACGCTGGTTCTGCTTCTTAACTCCTTAGCTGTTCAAAATGGTGCATTAATTAATTAATAGTCATGGAGACTATTTTGTGGAGACTTTTTTGGACTTGAGCTTTTTCTTTTTCGACCTGTGTGCTTGTGTGCTTATTTGCTTGCTGTTTTGGTGTGCTTTTAAGCAGCAGTTTGTTTTGGTTTTGTGTAATTGTTTTCCTGACCATCTGAGAAACATTTAATGCACCTCTAATAGACAGACTTCATTTTTCATCAGTGTGGTTGACCGTTTATTTTTTTTCACAGTCCGCTAGATTGCAGTTCATTACACCCCCAGATACAAGAATGGAGATTCATCTCCTGAAATGGGAAGACAAATGGAAAAAGTGTTTGGTTTATGTAGCACAAAGTAAGTTTGTAGATTTCACTACTACAGAATGTCATTGCGAGTGAGAGCATTGTGGTATTAAAATCAATGGAATAATGCTTTTGTCCTTCTGGATATTTTAATTCGTTCTGCTGGGCATATTGATCTCCTGTCTGAAGAGGATGCTAATTGCACTGGTTTAGTGTTGTAAGTATATGCTGTCTCAGAATACATCCCGGTCCCTAGGTATTGCGTATGTCTTGCCCTTTCCTTTTGAGTGGCTGGAATTGTATCATAAAAAGTGAGGTCCTAAAGAGGAATAGATCTCGGATCTGGCCTTGGACAAGCTGATGGGTTTTCCTGAAAGCCACGGGTGGAAATCTGTTACTGCTGCCAGTCTGGTGCATGGAAGAGAAATGTGTTCTACTCCTAGGTCTGATGTTACACAGTTTTATTCTTTATTCTCTTCTGGTGTTTCAGACCTCACATTTGTCACTCATTTACTGTATATACCCAAGTCAGTCTCTGCCTCTTTGATAGATGAGAAACTGAAAAAAAAACCAATTGGGAGTGATGTGTCTGCTTAGATTTTGCCTTTGTGTAATCAAAAATGTACTCACATAGTCCCTGACCAACTGAATCCCTTTATTCTTGGCTGTGACCACTGGGTCCCACAAGAACAGAACAGAAAACTTCATGAGTGTTGGGGGATAATTGGATGGGAGTTTTAACATAAACCTTGATGTGGTTTTGGAACTGAAGCCTATTCTTGGTCTGGCATTAGCAGCACACTACTTCTGTGTTGATGTTCCTCCTTTCAGAGGTTACCACTGAACTGAGTTGCCATGCTGCAGCTAAATAACCTTCTAATCACAGAAGAGTGATTCAGCAGTGTTAGCAAAAGCACCAAGGTAGTTCCCTGGTTAAATGACAGATGATAGAAACAGTTTCTCTTGGCTGTCTTATGAGTGTTGACCATCGTGGTTTGAGGGAAAATGTTGAGTCCATGAGAGAAAGACTGGTGTGCTGAAAAGCCATGTTTTTCTCCATGGTGTTCTCTATTGAAGTAAAACTATTTTGCAGGGAGACTTGCCAGAAAATCTTAGCTCCCAAGTTTCATCCAAATTGTGATGAATTTTCATGGGACCAGATGCAGAGTTGAATGGGGTCCCATGTCTAATCAGCCACTGATGCATGCATCTGCCTGCCTCATAACCTGGCCAGTGAGTTCCTCCCAACATGCACAGTGCTGCCAGTACCTATGTGCTGGGTTTCACCTATTGAATAGTGCTTTTCCTGTTGGCTGGTGCTCAGGAGTCGGCAGTCTGGCTCCCCTCCATCTCTCCTTGGGTAGAGCTGGGCACTTTTCATTCTTGGCTGGCAGTTGGGATGTTTGGCAGAGATCTCTGATCTGAGTAAATATATGTGAGGGCATATCTCCATTGCAGAACTGTATGGCACTACCTTCCCTAATCAATAATGAAAGAAAGATCCATGGATGTTTGGAAATGTATTGGGGTTCAGAAGGTGAAGGATGTTTCTGTCACAAGGTGAGGAAGATGTCAGGGGTTTTGTGCACACTATTGAAAAGCTGAGTTAAAACTGTTAAGTCACTAGGGAGATCCTCCTGCTAAACAGCTCTGTCTGTATACATAAAATTTCCAGCTCCTAGTCCATGCAGGTAGTGTTCGATGAACTGGTGATGAAAAGCAATTAGTTGGCAAGTAATTCATCTAAAAGATTGGCAGAGGATTTTGCAGGCTTACACCAGAGCTGGCTGGAGACAATAATCTCTTTTCTTGAAGAATGTTGAGGTCCTGACGCCCAGCTCGCTGGAATGAAACCTGAATGCTTTTTAATTCTCTGTGAGAGACTTTTTTTTCCCCCCCTTTTTGTTTTTTTTGTTTTTTAGGAAGGAACAAAATGTTTCATTGTGATTTTGTCAATGATTTTGATATAATGGATTAAAAGAGTAAATGTCTTCCAAATCCCAAAGCCTTTTAAAAGAAGAATTCCATTTGGAACACAACGGAGCTGTTTTCTTCCTTGAATTTTTGCTTTAATTTAATTTTAAGCAGAAGTTTACACACTTCAATGACAGCATGTATTCCCTTGTAGAACGATGTGCAGTGGAGAATAACTGCAAAGAGGAGTTTGTTTGTTTGTTTGCCCAGTTATATTTTATGCTATCATGGAGGGGAAAAGGGTGGCAGAGGGGGAGGTTTGCATACACTTGACAGCCTTATATTGTGCTAAAGCAATTTAAAAAGTCTTCAATGTGGATGAGAAACAAGAGAAAACTTTAGTGCTCTGGATGAGAGAGCAGGATTCATGAATGCATTACTATAATTTTACAATTCCATTGCAAATTGTGATAATACAGAAAAGAAAGAAAGAAAGAACAGGTTACTAAAGTGCAACAGAGCAGGCTTTGGAGAGGTGACTTTCTCTTGGCTAAAAGTTCTTGGGTCGTGGTTTCCTGATGTGACTGGAGGGAATGGAGACTTAAATAGCAGCTGTTGAGCTACTCAGAAGCTCCAGTGGGTTCTGTTTCATCATTCTTTCCTCTGTTTTTTGTCAGATAGAATTGGGAAGTCTTGCTGTCCACAGAACCCCCAGTGACTGGTCCATTGGCCATTGCTAGTGCTGAAGAGTAGTAGCCTCCTGATGTTGGGACCCTCACTGTCTCAAGTCAACTTTCACTGACTTCCCTTTTAGAGGTGGAAAAGTATACTGTTGTTTGAAAAGCAGCGCGTTCATCTGAAGTGTACTAATCTATTTTGGGATGCTGCTATTAGCTGTTTGATGTTGCTTTGTTATTCCTCAAATCTCAAGGGAGTTTGTGTTCAGTCGTAGGGCTTAGGCCTATCTGTAGTCTCCAGTGACAAGGAGATACAACTCCATAAGAGTCTGGACAAACACACTCAGTGCATCTGGCACAAAGGAGCTCTAGCTCCGTGGAACAAAATACATCACTGAGAAAACTTTACACTGCTCGTTTCTGACATGGCTGCTGACCCATAAGGTAGCCTTCAGTGTTTTGGTTTTATCTCTTTTTGTACAGGTTTACCCCAAATGTGCGCTGAGGAAAGATATTAGGTTAGGTGTTTTGACTGAGGAATAGCCTTCTGTAAGTGCTAGTGTGTTCATTTGCAGGACTAATGCTGATTATAGACTTTGTTCTTTCAAACATGTGGTTTGTTACTGTGAATTCAAAGGGATAGTTTATTGCTGCAAATGGTTTGGCTTTCCTGTGTTCCTGGATGTCAAGTGGGTTTTCTAGAAGTGTGCGATAGGTGCCCACTAGAGGGCTTGCTAGCATCCTTCCCTCTGGTCCCATCCACGGAGCCTTCGCTCAGTTTCTTGATACTGGATTTAAGTTTTGAAGGGGGGAGAACAGAGCAGTAGGGAGGTGTAAGGCTCTGCTTATCCTCAGTCTCAAATGGCGCCGTGTAAGAAAATTCCGATATTAACAAATACTAAAAAGAAAGGCTAGTTTGGTTTTGGGACAGCCTGGGAGTAGCATGCAATTATTTTCCATTTATTCATTCATCACTATTATACACGAGATGATTTTCCTGAAGAAGTCTAGCTCTGTATTTTTTTCTTTTTTTGTTATTCCCTCCCCTTGTCCCCAACACCTTATTATCTTTCACGAGGATTTTCCAAGTCCAAAAGAATTGGTTAATGTTGTCTAATGCTGTAAATGTGTGTATTTGCTCTCACTGGAACAATGTTTTTGAATCAAAACAAAAAAGACTTTTGTTTAATACTAAAATAAATATAAAGAGTTAAAATAACATAAATTATACTCTACGAGTTTTGAGACACACTATAGACTGATTATTTATTTATTTATTTATTTATTTTTATGTATTTGCCTCTTATTGTTGGTTACCAAAGTTCAAATTTTAAAAGGCTAAGGCTGTATTTCATCTCTAAGACCTTTTAAGGTGACATTCTTACATAATTGTGTAACTATAGACCCAGAAATGTGGGCTGTAAGATATCTGGAATATCTCTACTACAGAAAAAAACCCTCGTTACATAGAGGCAGCATAGAGCTGTGTACTTGGATTCTACAGTCTTGATTTCTAAAATTAGATTCTGAAGTGTGTAGTTTGATAAAGATTTAGTAATTTCTTTCAGTCACGTTCTGAAAAACAACTTCCTGGAAGTCCATTTCTGCATTTCACAGAACTGTCTTCCAAAGCTACCAGCGCTTACTATTAAAGACTTCATCTGACAGTTAATTTATAAATGACATGGATAAAAATAAAGGAATAGACTGATAGAGTTAGGTTTTTGCAGTTTTATATTGAGATCTCAGCTTCCATTTAAATATTCTTTTCTTCAGATCTGCAATTAGTAATTAATCTCTTTGTGAGTGTGCTGTTAATAATGCCTTTATACAGCTGTTGTATTACTATAGCCTTTTGGCCATGTTACCCTGATATACCTGCTGAGTTATCTTTCAAAATGAGTAGGATAGAGATGCCATCCCTTCCTGAAAGAAGTTCATCAGTGGTCAGGTAGTCTTGAGATACCAGTATCCATATTTCCACTTGCTTTCCAAACCTCTACAAAGTAGATTAATTTCTTTCTTCTCTGTGGAAGAATAAAGTTGTGTTTGTCACTGAAGAGCAACCAGATGCCGTACCATGAGACAAGAAAGTAGAACATCTGTGGCTGAAATGTGCACGTGTATAGGCTGAATTAAATTTTTTGAGCGTTGAAGTTTGGCTGTGATAATCAGGTTTATTTTCTATCTTGGTTGTTTCTCTTTGGGGTTTTGTTTTGGTTTTCTTAAAGGGATGAGGGACCTTTGCCAAGACTACCTAAAGTGGAACAAAAGATCAAGCAACTGAATTAGTCATGTATCTTTTATCATGTTGTAGCTTTTAGACATCTATATTTAATTATGTCCAGGTTTTTAAAGCTCCTTCAGGAAAATGTTCTGTTTGATTTGAATTCAGACATGTCAGGGACAGAGGAGGTTGTTAGAGAAACAGTCAGTGTAGATGAGGTGGCAATAGGAAGCAGTGAGGAAAAAAATTCTAAAATAATTGGTCTCTCCTTTCTTAGACTGAACTGGAAATTTCAGTTAATGGATTTGACAGATAGTCTGAAATATAGAAGTGCTCTGGTAAAATTATGTAGCTGACACCCTTAGACTTAGGGGGTTTTACATTTTTTCTAATGCATCAAAATGAAGTAGAAGAGTCTCCTAGTAAGGAAGGAATGCTTAAATTCCTCTGGTCCTATAGCACCTGTCTGAGAGAGTGGGACTTGGCTCTCATTTTGTACTAGCAGCAGTTCA
This sequence comes from Piaya cayana, assembly GCA_013389865.1. Taxonomy (NCBI): domain Eukaryota; kingdom Metazoa; phylum Chordata; class Aves; order Cuculiformes; family Coccyzidae; genus Piaya; species Piaya cayana. The sequence goes on along the minus strand of WAAB01014223.1, from coordinate 15,675 downwards.
TGGGTTTTATCCAGTGAAAGTTCACAGTGAAGTCCAAAACGGTGCTGGAAGCAGGACATGAGCACTCTCTCTCATTTTTTTTTATTTACTTTTTCTTCCCCTTGGGAGTTGTATCCTGACCACTGGGCTATGAAGTTATTCTTGTGTTCTTTTTGCTGTAAAGGTTCTTGAATTCCTTTCTCTATATCTTCTGCAAGTGATTTGAAGCTTGCCTGTGGCTTTGTGGCTAGGAGCACTCCTGGAGTTGAGTTTTCCAGGATTAGGCATTGGCTTCCAAGACTTCACAGGCTCCATCAGCCCAGTGAGGGCAACGGCACTTCCTCCGCCTCACAGCAACAACCTCTTCAAGTGCATCTGTAACCAAATAAAAGCTACCAATGGGAGCAGTGCAAACACAGGCTTTTGTTTCAGTTAAACCACCAGTCAGGTGGAATGATTGCACTAGCAGTTAATGACAAGCATTTCAGCATTTAGTTGCGGGTGATAATCGGGTTGCCTGAGTAACACTGTAGTCTTTGGAGGGATGGGGACTTTAGGATAGGGCAGGCACTGGATTCAGGTGTTGTGGGTCACTTTCAAGAAGCCTCCAACACTCTCCACTGCATGTAAGGTATTTGGTTTAATAGTAGGCAGTGTGACTATTGCCATGGGCTTTCCCAAATCAGGAGGAGTATCAGATTTCAATGTGGTATCAACAAACTGAAAATGCAGGAACTCCTTTAGTGTGACATATTTAAGTCTGGACCTATTCTAACTTCCTTGTTTCACTGATGTTTAAAAACAAGCAAGCACACTAAATAGAACTCCCCAATATATTTTTCTGCAGATTTTTTTGTTTGTTCGGTTGCTTTTTAACTGCATTTCCTGAGGTTCAGAGTGGAGCAGCGAGCACAGATAACTGCCATGTAGCATGTATTCTGATGGAGGTTGGGTTGTTCGCAGGATGTACCCTAGTCATGCCACTGTTCACTCAGGGATGCAGTTGAACACAATGCATTGTGCAACACACACATGTTGAGACAGTCCTCCAGCCAGACTGTCTCATCCTGGCACTATTGGCTCTTACTCCACTCTACAGAATCACAGAGTTGTTTAGGTTGGAAAGGACCTCTCTTAACAATATGTTTGACTGCTTTAAAAACAGCTATATCACTGGGTCCTCCCTTTGGCGTGTAACAAGAAACCTTTGACCACAGCACTGGGGAATAAGAGGGAGAATGTCTTTGAAAGTTAAATGTGTTGCCAACAATCAGCCTTGCAGCAGTGGGTTAAGCAGGGCTGTCTCTGTAGACTGTCACTGACCAGATTTTTTTTTGAGTTGACCTGCTAGTTTTTTCCCCTCCCCTCCCACCCCTCCTCTTCTCTTTTTCTTTCTCTTTTTTTTTCTCTTTTTCTCAAGTCTTTTGATTTCATGCTGGCTTTTTAAATTGAGGATAAAGTTAATTCACCGCACAATACCGCAGCTGGAATGAAGTATTGCCAGTCGCCTGTGTGGAGGGGAGGGCTCTGTGCTGGCTGGTGGTGGCTTGTTGCATCTCCTAAGGCCACTACGGGCTGTCACTGATTTATTGATAGTGCTTCTAGCAACAAAGCAAGAAGTTAACTAATTATGAACATATGGTTCAGCTCATGGTTGACTCAGCAGCCACCTTGTTAGCCTGGAGCTGCCTAGGTGTTCAGAAGCAGGAGAAGAGGAAAGTTTTGTGTAGGTGATGTGGTCCAAAGTCTTGCTGACAAGCCAGAGTGTGACATGATTGATCGTAATCTATTCTTTTTGTTGGGAGGCAGCATGCTGCTGTCAGGAACAGCTTGGTAATAACAGATTTGTGGCCTCTAAGTCCTTGTGGTTATAGTCAGCATGCAACACTCAGTCGGCTCCTTGCATGCTCTGTACTTAATTGGTCTCAATGGTGGGGTCTGAAATGAGATGGTAGCTCAAGGTGCAACACATGCTATACCTGAAATTGCAGCCTGTGAGCTGCTGCACAGATGTCAGCTTTTTACCAGTGGGCTTACCACTGGGGACCCAGAGGGTCCGTACAGAAAGGGACAAGGGATGACTGAGAGGACTTTGCAGATTTTCAGTGCTTAATATGGAATTAATTAGAGGAAAATTTAGAGTGTGACTGGTAGGGGAACAAGGAGGGAGACATACAGAATGTGTTAGGAAGTTCATCAAGGTGGATTCCAATTTTGTCTGCATTGAGTGGTCAGCATGTATAGTCTGGATGCAGGAGAATATTTAATGGGAATTGATACCAGCTAAAAGGGGGACGGAGAGTGTCTCTGTTCATCTCTTGGTCTTTCACTAATGAATTGGGTTATGCTACAGGGTTCAAAACAGTGTAGTTAGAGGCTATTTTTTTTCATGGACATACATGGTCTGCAGGAGGAGTGGACTTATTGCTGTATGGACATTTATGAGCTTAAAGCAATTTTAGGTTTCTCATAATTTGCTTAACTGGAAATGCTAAGCGTAGAAAGATAGCAATTTTAAATAGCAGAAGGAGTGCTAGGGGTGAATGATTTAATACACCCATCAAACAGGTTATTTTATGACTACTTAGATGGAGAAAGAGTTGGCAGAGAATGTGATCTGTAGACTGGGATGGTATAGCAAGGCCACAGTCATCAGGTTGAGGGAGATGTTTGGAGACCTCTACTAGGCACTGGTGAAGGTGTATCTGAAGTACTGCATCTAGTTTTGGTCTTAATAGTAGAAGAGAGATGTTGACAAAGTGGAGAATGTAGCAGGAGAGCTGCTCAGCTGGTTGTGAGGCTGGAGCACACGAGAGCAAGGGTGCTGAGTTTGCTTAGCCTGGACAAGAGGGCTAAGGGAGCTTGCAGTCTTCCACTGCCATAGTGAAGTGTGGAGAAGACGGGCCAACTCTTCTCAGGCATGCACAATGAAAGCATTCAGTAGACAAAATCTGGGACAAATTATATTCCAGCTAGATATGGGGGAAGGAGGGAGAACCCAACAAAATTTGATAGGCTAGGGAGGCCATGGAATTACTGTTTCTGGAGGTTTTCATAACTTGTCTTGGGCATCGTGATCTAAATTTGAAAAGGATCATTAACTTTTGTATAAGTAAGCTGCAGGTAGAGCACAGCCCAGGGCCTGGGACAGAATGACACGGCTTATGTTCTGTCATGCACTGCTGTGCTGGCTGGCTCCAGTGTCATACCACGATGAGCATGGCAATTATCATTGTCACTTCTATAATGCAATGAGGTAGAATAGTTAATTAGTGGGTAGAGTAGATCTGTACACAACATTCTGGAATATAATTCACCCAGATGCAGCAATAGCTTTTCTTAGTGAAGCTGTGCTTTAGGCTGTGGTGAGATAGTGTAGAAACAACTTTTGGGGCTAAATAAGAAACAGGTGAAGGACAAGCACTTGTCTCCTATGAGAAGGCACTGCAGCTGTGGATGAGTTTGGGATCAAACATGAGAGGTCCCTCAGCCGACACTGCTACTGTGAAAGGAGGTTTGAGCTCACCTTACTGACTGCTCTGCTGCAGGCTGGAATCACTGATGCTAACTTGCACTACAAATTCAGGCTATTGAGCTGTTAATCTCTAGTTAAGTCATCTAGAGGAGGCAGAAGGATAAACTCGCAGGCTATTAAAGTTGCTGTTACAGTGGATTTCTGACCAAAGCCTTGCTTTGTATTTGCCTGTGGGGACTTTCCCTGGCTGAAAGCTTTGCCTGCTATGCAACCAAATAGGAGTACTTACTTCTTACTGAGATGTATCTATCAGCATCTCTGTTGAGATTAGACAAAGAACTGAGACTAAATTCAGGCTTAAGATATCAACAAATTCTCATTAGTATCACTCTGACAGTGTGAGGGAAAGATCTGATGGAAAGCAGTGCTTAAGCCCAATGTAACAACTTATTAGCTTGTCTGCATGGTGCAAAGCAGCTTTGGTGGAAGTAAGAACTAGGATTTGATGCTTCTCTGTTTCTGCTAGGATCCACTCCACTCTGTGTTTTACCTAGTGAAGCAGCAAAGGACAACGGAGACCTTCTCAAGGCAGTGCCAGCATTCCTCACTGCAAAACCCACCCACTGCTTCAGTTTGTAGCAAGTGTGGGTTGTTTCAAAACAAGAACATGTTCTTGAAAATTCAAAGGAATTCATCTTAGGTTTGAAAGTGTTTGGATCAGTCACTGGTTTTGTACCTAACTCGGAAAGGGAGCTGGGGATGAAGATTAGGATTTAGATCATGATCCCAAAATCCTGTAAATAGTCAGGCAAATGTGAGTTTGAAGTCCAGTTTCAGACTGGCTGCCAGGGAGATGTCCCAGCTACTAAGTAAAGAGGACTTTTTCTGACTTTAGTTTGAAGTTGTTGCTCAAGGGCAGACCTATATCTGAGTAGGAACAGTTATTTGGTCTAGCTAGTGCCAAATGGATATTGGGTAGCAGAGATCATAGTTTTCTGGGCACCTTATTTTCTTTGGAGTTGGCATAAAGGGATAGAAATCTAAGTAGAACTTCTAGTGCTGGTAAATGAGACCAGCATATACAGATCAAAGGCAGAGACACTGCAGCGAGTCCCTGCAAAGGGAAAACCCGTGTTATCTGCAAGTAACACTGCATTTCTGCTAGAGTGTATGGGGATCTTGGAGCCTCTTTAGTCTGTGAGTTAATAAAATGACTTGTTTCCTAGTGCAGATGTTGCATAAATGTTGCTACACCTGCAATTTTATTCCCGAAGCCCATTTCTTTGATAGTTTTACATCACTGTGGGCAAACTTTTGAGGTGCTTCCCCAGACCAAGTTCAGTGATGTTTCCCTGTTGGCTGATTTCCTTTGGCTTCCCAGCTGAAACCTAGATCATAGGAGTTGCCGTGTCACGACACCCCAGCTTCAGTACCAACTGCTGCTCCCTTTCCCGCCAAACACAGATGTAACCATTAGGATGACTTGCATCCTGCTGAAAGCAATATGTCTGATCTTTACCCTACAAAGGTGTTGTTTAAAGGGCTCTGAAGATTTTGAACAAACTGGCCTGGCAGGGGGACTTTCAACTTCCCCTCCCTTATGGGCGCAACAGCCTGTGTTTGTAAACAGAGAACTTAGAGGAGTAGTGGGAGCCACTGGAGGACTGTCAGCTAGTTAATTGGATGTCAGCTCCCTGCTGGGGATGGAGGCTAATGAGTCATCTTGCATAAAGTGGTCCTGAGAGAAAGGCAAAGAATTGGACAGCAATAATCAAATCTACAGAGAAGCCCAGAGCCCGCCTGTTGAGATAAAGGCAGAGCAGCATTTGGGGACAGAGGGCTTCCCTGTTTGGGTTTTGTTAAACAGAGATTAAGCAGGTCCTGAATTTGTAAAGTTGAAATATTATTACTGGTGTGTGTATTTAAACATGTGCTCATACACATTGGCAGTGGTCTAGTTTACAATATAAACACTTGCAGTCCACATATTTTGGTTGCCTTTTGTTTTCTGAAAAATACATAAACATCTTTTAAAAGTAAAGAAATCAAAATATGTCAATGGAGAGTTTAATGCAGGTAATGGCAAAAAGTAGTAATAAAAGGAACGTTGTAATCAGCACTTCAACTTAGGAAGTTACTTTCTTCTGGTGAAAAGATAAGTCAAAGATTAAGTCCTTTTTGCTGAAAACTGTCTTCTAGAATCATGTGGGGTTTTTTTAAATTGAGAATGCAAAATCAAAAAAAATCACTTTTTCTAGGTTAGCATTTTTACATAAATCCATTTTATTTCAAAGAACATTTTGATTGAAATGTTAATCAATATAGTTGTGTGAGTAAATAGAGATTTTTTTTGTTGTATTTCTTTTTCAAGAGAGGAAACATAAATGAGAGAAAGATGGTGTATTGGCATGAAGTCGTTTAAGAGTGTATGCTATGATTTAAAACTATTCTTGTCAAAGGAAAAGCTAATAAGAGAAAAATAGTCAGACACAAAAAGAATGGTAATATGAAGGTTACCAGTATCATAGAAGAGAGGGCTGTAAGAAATCCTGGGGAGTCATTACACCCTAAAATGAGCTTCTCTTTACCTAAGTTGTGCCTGATGGGCATTTGCCTAGCCAGCTTTTTATAAAGGAGAAGAATGGAAGATCCCTTGCCAACCAATTCCAGCATGCCACTGTTCTTACCTGCAGAGTTTTCTTGATAATTAATTTATACTATCCTTGTTGCAGCTTAAGTCCATTGCTTCATGTCCTGTGCTCCTTGAACATAAAATTAAATTTCTTTCCTCTTTCAGCAACATTTTTCAATTTTGATACCTTCCTTAAATCTTCAGAGCAAACAATGTGTAATTTTCGTCTTCTTTCATGATATCCAGATCACTGGTCTTTCTAGTGTCTACCCACTAGACTTTCTCTGTGTGCTATTTATTATTTCCTGCATAACCAAGAAGGGACTTAAGGACCTGCTGCTAAAAGAGCTTTTTAGCCAGGGGAACTTTTGTAGGTATGAGCTACCTGCTAATTGGAGTGTCAGGGAAGTGGAGATGGTGCTGGATACAGCCAAGCTCCATCTGTCATCCTGAGGTTTCAACATGTCCCAGTTCTGTGTGGCCAACCCTCTTGCCCTCTATAGCCCATAAGTAGCTTGCACCCTGATCCTGTGGCTCATGGCCACAGCACCAGGAAGACCTATATGGCTCAGTGCTCTTAAGTCATTCAAAAATGGCAATTCACATGGGCTGAGAGCCAACTAAGTAAATAAAGTATTGGTTTCTCTCCAGATTTATGCAATGTGCTGGGTTTTATCAGAGCCTCTCTGAGGTTTTCAGTATAGGCAAAAAAAGCAAACAAAGTGGTGTTTCCCTTGATCTACAGTCATCTGTAGGTATCATTGAGAGCTGTTCTGAAACACTTGAAGACATACTTCATCTGGTTTTGAGAATTAGTGAAATATTGCATGGTGGCCTCAAATTATGGGACTTCATGGACAGGGAAACCCTGTTTTGAAGGCTGTAGGTCCTTTGGCAGCTGTGACAATCATAGGAACTTCCATTTGCTCTGGACTCCTGTTTATGCTTTCTAACAGGGTGGTTTTTTTAGAGATAAAGATTTCTAATGAGCCAATATGTACAAGAAAAGAGACATTTTACTGAGCTGGAGGGATAGTGTAGATGCAGTTACCCAAAAGAGGATGAAGCACTGTGTCACCTCCTTCCAGAGCAAGTCACATTAGCTGGATAGCACAGTATAGCTACCTGGCTGTTGCTCATGCTGGATCTAATCTGTGAAGTAAAATCAAAAGGCTGTCAATCCTGCACCAAATTAAAACAGAATCCTGAGAATTAACATGCTTTATAAATACAGGTTAAGCACACTATAAGCACACTGTAATTACAGTCAGCTGCCTGGATAGTGCAATCCAGTAGCACTGAGATTAGGAATTAAATTGAATATACAATTAATAGGAGCTTATATTAAAGGTATTAGTAGAGTTACAAAAGCTTTGTAACAACAGAGTGTGACCCAGCCTTGGACACAGACAATGGAGTTTTGTGTGCTATAATTAGCATGCATAAAACCGCCCCATTAACTTGACAGTTTTCCATTTTTCTTTAAAGAATTGAGCAGTGCAAAACGGTTTCGGTCCATCAGAGACAGGAGTTGTGTGGTCAGTAAGGAAGTGTTGAGGATCCCAACTCTGTGGGCAACTTGGGCAGTTCCAGCTGGATGATTGAGATACTTGACAAATTAATTTACCTATGAGGGAAAACTTTGCCCTCACACTGTTTGTGCTTGCTTGAGTGATACCAGGACTGGCACACAGAGTTGCAAACAGCTCTCTGAAGAACTGCTTCTCTTTTTTCTCCTCCTTACTCACCTGAAACAAGTGGATCTTGGTGCAGAGAAATATTTTAATCTGTTGCAAGACCTGAGAGTTAAGGGAGAGGAACAAATGCAGAAGGAGCGAAGGAATTTTCTCATATACGAGCTGAAGTATTTCAAGAACTCAATTTGCATTTAATTCAATATCCATACAGCAGTATTTGTGATTTGTGTTTAGTGACAGCTTGCATCTTTGAGATCACTCTGCAGGTATAGGACAGAGCTGGAGGAAGCTTTACAGATTAAAGGTAACAAAATGCAGAGGTTGTGTGTAGGAACAGATCTGTGTGGGACATCTGAACCTGAAGGAGGGAAGAAAACCAAAACTTGAGGGCTAATGGAAAACCCTTCAGAGGCAAAGTGTATTCAACAGCAGTTTATTTAATTTGAGTCCCACATGCAGCTTGGAATTCAGACAGGGGCACATTATCTGTGTGATTAATGTGGAGTCTGGTGTTTTAGGATGAGGGAAAAAAATTGTGATCTCCTTTAGCTTGGCGTGTAGTTGTTCTAATTAGCTACTGAGGTATTCCACCTATAAGGCTTGTATCACTAGTGCTGCTGATCTTTGGCATAGGGCTGGCAGCACATGCAGACCTGTGGCAGTGAAGGCCATGGCAATGCCCTGTAGCTGTTTAAGGTGTGCAGGCCTCAGATCTATTCCCTTCATCCGCTGAAGACTGATTTCTCTTCTTGCATTTCACTAGAAATCACTAGTATGAGAAAATTCTTTCCCACTCAGCACACTTCTTAAGAAGGCTGAGATGCAGTAAAATGGGCCTTTCTGTACTAGGACAAGCACTTCTGAAACTTGATAGCCAGATGCAGAGGTCATAGAGAGCGCAGCATGCGGTGCTTCTGTCCAACCACTGACTCTTCCTCCTGTTTGCTGGAAGTAAAATACGGTCAATTCCTAACTGCTGATTTGTTGTGGGAGAACCTCTTTTGAGATTATTTCACACTTATGTTGACCTGATTTTCCTCTTAGGATTTGGCTAATGCCGAACGCCCCTACAACACTCATCTGTTTTCTCAGGGGAAGTTTTTTTTCTGTTCCTTTTTGCTGTTATCCTGCAATTTTAGGGATGGGCGTTAGTCCCAAGGAACTTTATTTCTATCAAAGCTTCCCTACTGTGTGGCTTCATGTGTGGACTTGAACAGCATTTTGGTACTCACCTGAGAGAGAGAAGCATCTGTTTTTAGGGGTCAGGTACCACATAGATAACTTGACACTACTTTTCTTATTTAAAAGATTAGCTGCCTGTTACATCCTGGTTTCAAAATTTTGCTGTTTGTGGAAAAGTTTTGTATTTCCAAGTTAGCTGCACAGAAGATCAGAATCATTGGATGAAAATTATTTCTCCTTGCTTCCTTTCTTTTCTACTAACCATGCAGCCTGTGTTGGAGATTTTAAATAAAGCACACATTACTAGTGGCTCTTGCTTTCCAAATAATGTCTGTCATTTTTGATTTGTTCTGGTGCTTAAGGTTGGGGAAGAGCTCTCACTTCTGTTGGGAAGTTTTGAGTATCTCCCTCTGTGTTGAACTGTCTTGCAATTTGTCATGGTCAGTAAAAGGGGTTACTCTTTGCTAAGTGTAAAATAGAAGTCCTACTAATGCCTTAACTGCTAGTACTAAACACAAAAGCAATGCTTCCGGAGGTCCCTGGGCTACAAATTCTTCATGACTAGGAAAGTATATGGCTGAAGTATCACCCTGCTCTTGCATTCTTTCCTGGGCTTCCTCTACTTTCTGCAGAAGAAGACAGGTTGTAGACATAAATGGTCCCTTGGTGCTGTTGTATCTACCTATTTATAAAGATTAATAGATTAACTTTCACCCCTCCTCCTCAGAATAAGGGCAGATTATCCAGCTGTATAGTCTCATGTTGGTTAATTTGTCCAGTATTTGCCACTTCTCATCCTAAAGGTGGTAGTAGCTGGAGGTTCATGTTATATGGGGTTTTGCCGGTGATGAGTTAGAAAAGATGACTAAAATAAAATGTCCAGCCTAGACAATTCCTTGCTGTCTCATTGTCATCTTGAGTGGTGAAAAAACTTGAAATAACTGAAATCTTACTGAGTGACGTTTTCAAAATTGAATTAGAAAGTTTAATTAGATCTACTTTTTGTTTTGGTCAGACCTACAAATCTGCTCTGGGTTGTATTAGGTTGTGTCCCTCTGTGCCACCTGCCTCTTGGCTATGTGTCATATGTCACACTCTACCCAGTGTCACAATCTGTGCTAGGGGTGCAAAAACCTTTCTCTTGTGCTGTTCTTATGACCTGTACCTTGCTTCCTCATTATTTTTCCCTTTTAAAAGTTTTCTCTTGTTTCCTGAACCTCTTGGTTTTCGCCAATTCTACCTTTTGTTCTTTGGTGTTGGCTTGATTAATAATTTTATAAAGCTATTTGGCAGATAGTTTGCATGCAGCATAAGCAAATGCATTATTCTTGTTTTGCTTAGAATTTCAGGGGAAAGGAATGTTTGTTTATATATATATTCTGATGCGTATGTACTTTTTATTTGAATAGGTTATGTTGTGGACAGACATTAATATATATATATATACACACACACACGGACAGATGTGTGTATACCCAGTCTGTTTCATCCCACACTTCTGTGCACTCCTGTTGTGTGCCCTGAGTCCAGATAGATTTCAGACACACAGTCTGACCATCTGATTGTTGCTATTATGCTTCAGAGTATGTTTTCAAAAATAATTTCCTGCCACATTCCTGACTGTATTTGTAGGCTGAGTTTATCCTCTTCCCTGCTGTTCCATGATCTGCCCCTAGGTTACTAACAACCCCAACAGACAGCCTGGCTCAAGCTACCTGCTGCTTAGACGCAGATTAACTCACTACCAGCCATATGGGCTACCGACTTGACAAATTCCTCTCCTTTTGCTTTCTGCTCTCAGAAAAGTTAATGGACAGTTTGCTGGTAAAGAAAATGTAAAACAAAACCCCAAACCTGGTGACATAATCACCTGGGCTTAACACAACTGGCCTCTCCATCTGCCTTTACGCTGCAATTTGTGCACATAAAGCAGAATATGGTGCTGTGTGCAGTGCGAGTTCACATTGGTGGCTTTCCCTTATGGCGTATGTACTTGTTTACAATACAGTGGAGCTAGGCAAAGGCATTATGCATGTATCACACACACATGACCATATATAATTTTATATTCTTAAAAAGATCCCCCCAAGACTTTAGTCAGTAGCGACTCTCATGTCATCATGTTGTCATGTTGTCTCATCTGCTGCCCTCTCTGGCCTGTTCTCTGGTGCTTAAGTGCTACACTGGCCTCTGGGGCTTAAGAAAAATATCACCTTAAATATTATTAGACTGATAAGCAATGTTTTGAGGTTATTTTCACAGTGAGTTTACAAGATGCATATATGGGGAGGTGTGGATATGAAGCCAGAAAAACTGAGACTTTTGGAAGACTACGATGCTGTGACATAAATAAGGAGAGGGCTAGAAGAAGGTCTGTGTTGCATTTACTGTTGTTGCATGTCAAGATTTTTTTCAGAAAACTGAACTCTTTAAGGCAAAGCACTGAATTTAGGCTGCCCTTTCTAAATATTGCTGTCGATGTTGTAGAGATGGGGAGTCAGCATCCTTGGGAATTGCTAGGCAGAGTCGCAGAAATTCTCAGGCCTAGCAGTAGCAAACATTTGTGGTATGCTCCGTCCCTGNTCTGGTGCTTAAGTGCTACACTGGCCTCTGGGGCTTAAGAAAAATATCACCTTAAATATTATTAGACTGATAAGCAATGTTTTGAGGTTATTTTCACAGTGAGTTTACAAGATGCATATATGGGGAGGTGTGGATATGAAGCCAGAAAAACTGAGACTTTTGGGAGGTTAAGATGCTGTGACATAAATAAGGAGAGGGCTAGAAGAAGGTCTGTGTTGCATTTACTGTTGTTGCATGTCAAGATTTTTTTCAGAAAACTGAACTCTTTAAGGCAAAGCACTGAATTTAGGCTGCCCTTTCTAAATATTGTTGTTGGTTTTGTAGAGATAGGGAGCCAGCATCCTTGGGAATTACTAGGCTGAGTCGCAGAAATGCTCAGGGCTAGCAGTAGCAAACATTTTTGGTATGCTCCGTCCCTTTTGTCCAGGGTCCAGACCTAGTGTGTGTGTGAGATGAGTCCTGATTGACTGCTTGGGCTTCTTACCATCTGGAGCAGATGAGGATATCCTCAAGAAATGGTAGCGTCAGTCTGTGCTCTCAGAAATATGCTGCACTGCCTGAGACACAAGTGAAAGTGACCTTAAGCTACCTTAGTCAGTAGGCACGAAATACCCTTTTGTCACAGAAACAGTCTTTTCTTTGGGACTTACATTACAGGCTCACTGCATCCTAATTGTGAATTACTTTATTTCTGCAGTTTGTAGCATATCATAGAATCATAGAAAAACCAGTTTGGAAGAGACCCACCAGATCATTGAGTCCAACCACTCCTATCAAACACTAAATCATGCCCCTCAGCACCTGGTCCACCTGTGCCTTAAACACCTCCAGGGAAGGTGAATCANACACAGGATTCAAGCAGCGGTCTCACCAGTGCCGAGTACAGAGGGAGAATAACCTCCCTGGACCTGCTGGTCACACCATTTCTGATCCAAGCCAAGATGCCATTGGCCTTCTTGGCCACCTGGGCACACTGCTGGCTCATGTTCAGTCGCTGTCAACCAACACCCCCAGGTCTTTCTCCTCTAGGCAGCTTTCTAGACAGACTTCTCCTAGTCTGTAGCTCTGCATAGGATTGTATATATCTGCAGTATGTGTGCTCGCATACATGTAATATGATACATATTTATATGCAGATTATCAGATTTATAGCTATTGCTTGGATAGTTGTTTTTGCTACAAGATAGATCCTTAATTTAATTCTAGAGTTAAGATTTGCCATGCATCCTAGCTTGCAAGCATTAGCTGATATAGTCTTTATGTTCCTTTAGTAGAGGACTAAATGGTTATGAAAGTGAGGAGGACTTGTTAGCCTGCTGATCTGCAATGATGTAGTTGGTGTAACTGCTGTGACAGTTCCAGCAGTGCTGGATAAATACAATATAATTTAAATTTCTAAAATTGGAAATAGGTTTTTTTCTCATTTTTTCTGATTTCTACATAGGAAATGTGAATATTATCACAATCTGTTTGACTTTCCCAAATGTAATGGACCATAAAAATTCAAAGCTGTCTTATCGGACCTGATCCTACACTTTGCAGACTACCACGTTTCCTCATCCTTCCCCAAAAGTAACAGTCTTACTGACATTTTGGCGTTCTCAAAATTTTTAAATCTTTAGAAAAATAATTTTAAAAGCCTTCAAAATATAGAGTAACGAAGAACGGCTTCTCCAGTGACAGCATGCAAACTGGAATAGAATAAAAGAAAATGAAGAGACTAAATTCTAGATAGTTCTTATTTTCCAAATAATGATGGGGTTTCCATCAAAAGACTTCTAGTGTTTCATTTTTGGAAAAATACATTCTTTCAGAGTATCACAACCTATCATTATCATTTGAGCTGTCTTACTGAGTATCTGTAGAAGAGGCAGGGAAATATGGAAAAAAAATGTTGGGGTTTCCATCAGATGGTGTACTCATCTGGTGCTTTGGTTGCTGCCTCAAGCTGTTGTTGTTACTACAGGAACCAGTAATGTAAAAGCTTGAATTCTGGCTTCAATTTTAATTTAAGAGGATTTGTAAGTGATTTTTGAGAAGTGACAATTGTTCTGAAAGAGCATATGCATTTTTATATGCTACATTTTGTAACATAAGTGCCTTTTAAAGTTATCTGCATAGTCAGAGACAAGTCTTTCTCCTGTTTTTACACAAGCTGGTAACAGAGGAATGAAATTCAGGGAATGAGCTGCTTCCCAGGTAGATTCATTGAATGATTCTGCTATGGAAGTATTGATGCTTAGTGCTATCTGAATAGAGATGGGCAGAGCTATACTTCATTCCTGGGATGCTGTGGAGCTAAATATCTAGGAGACACCCATCCTTCCCATTTATAGACTCTGCTACCACTGCACGTCATTATCTGCATCTGGATGGATTTATTTGTGTGACTGAAGAGAAGGTTCTTGACTTTTCAACATTAAGCTCAGATGCATAAAGCCCCTCACTTTCATGTCAAAACTAGATTAAACATCTGTGGTGTTATTTAAAATGGATGGGATTACCCCTTGAGTTCCTTGTCTTGCAGCAAATGGATCTCAACCCTCTTGGGTCTGCATGGCTGTTCCAGCTGTCTGAAGAAGCAGGGCAGAGGCAAGCTTGGAGGGCAAGATAGGTTTGGAAAGAAGGAACACAAATGTCTTCCTTTAGTCTTTAGGATATAGAAATTTTTGTTTGGTTTTAAGGTTCAAAATACCTCTTCATCAAGGAAGGAAACCCAGACAGTGGCCCCAAGGTGCCAGCCCATGGTGTGGCTTTGCAGCTGGTGTGGTAGCACCCAGAGCTGGTGAGAGTGGCAACTCATCTGCTTACTCCACAATGAGAGACTTGCATGAAAAGAAGGGACTCGTTGCTGTTTGCTGTGTTCTGTGTGGCTTGCATACACTTTTAGCAGACTGATGGCATGGTCAGAGGAGTGGACATGGTGTTAAGTTGTAACATTTTTACCTCTCTGATAATACAGGTTCAGCTTGAGTCCTCTGTCCCATCCTACTGTAATGAAAATTTCTCAGCAGGAGGGTAAGTTGTGCTATGGCCCCAAGTCCTTGAGAAAGGGGAAGCAAGGCAGGGAGAGAGTTTTCTATTTCAGCAAATACCTTGGGAGTAGTTGCAGAGTATTTAGTGAGCATGTGCAAACCACCATGAGAGCAACAGGGAACCGAAGTCTTAATGAAACCCTTTGACAGGAGGGTAAGTCTGGCTGGCGTGGTCACTGGTGTTTAGCTCTGGTACAGACGCCAGCCAGGCCCTGCTGAAATAATCCTCTTAGGGAAAGAAAGAGTAAAAACTTTTACATCTGCTGCATGTTCTCTTTGGATGCAACATTTGCTGTGTCAGTCTTCTATGTTTCTCCCTGTCTTTTTTCTCTAAGGCATGACATGAGATCTTGGGAAGGGAGAAGCACTGAAAGTTGTAGCCTTCCTTATTTGTACCTGGATGTCAACATGGATATGGGAAGGAGAGCAGTAGGAATTGGTCTGCCTCCCCTGGATCACTGAGTATGGGCTGGTAGTCCTAACAACCTGCCTTGCTGCCTCTCTTCTTGCGCGTCTGCTTTGTTTCTCCTTTCTTTCTTCTCCAGTGCTGGATATAACACTGCTTTTCTCTTTATATGGTTGCCTACTTAAAGATTTCATGTAGAGTGAACTCTGCTTTCCACAAGGTGTCTTCTAAAGCTCTGCTGATAGTTTGGTACCTTTGACAACTAACCTGATGCTGGGATCCTTATTCCAGGATGCTCACATTCTGGCACCAAAATCCTGAATCCAGCCACCTGTATTTTAATGGAGGGAAGGAAGCTGTGATCTAGGTCTGGATTTTGCTGATCATAATCCGAAACAAATCTTCTGCACTTTTTTAAGGAGTTACAAAATCAGATTTCCCACCACATTTGAAGAGCCTGAGTAGAGCTTGTCTTTGGCCACTATGAAACACAGTCCTGGGGTGGTATTTGGCGCCTCAGGGCCCTCCAAGGAACGTGTAATACACAAACCACATGGATGAGGGTTTGTCATCTTCAGTCTAAAAGAACAGGTCTCTGTGTCTTATGAGAAATAATCAAATTTTCACACCCTGTCTTTGCTTCCACTCCTGATATTTGTTTTAACTTCTTCCCCCCCCCTTTTTTT
>WAAB01014222.1:73512-88621 GCA_013389865.1 Piaya cayana | reverse complement strand
TGTTGTTCTACTATACTATTCTATCTACATGATTATTCAAAAGTTGAATGTACAATGCAAACACTAATCCATGCAAAAAAAAAAAAAAAGAAAAAACCTAGAAAGCACTTTTTATTGCTTTTGAGAAGAAAACACTTTTTATTGCTTTTTGAGAAGAAATGTAAACCAGAAGTATAAGATAAGCAGATTCAATTTATTTCCCTAGTGGCTGCATGTAACCAAGAAGATAAAACGAAATAACGACCTTCTTATTTGTAAGATGATGAATTTTAAAATACCTATCCTGTAGAGTGGAGACACATACTTTTACTTCCTCAGAAAATTTAATTGGAAGTGCAGACTTTCTCACTATCCTGATATGAAAGGGAAAGTGCATTTTCGTTGCATTTCTGAGACAATCATATTAGCCCTCTACGTTCTCCTTTTTTTTGTTTGCAGAAGATTCTTCCAAGATTTCTGGATGTTACCCAGAAAGATACTTAGTAGATCATAAATTTCACAACTCAGTTTCTAATCTTTTTAAAGTCACATGACATAGTCTGCATCTTCATTTTTTAATTTTACCATTACAAATCTGCTATCAGAACAACTGAGGGCTTTTCTAATTCACGTTACATCTACAACTTACATTACGTCTTCAAGTGTGTAGTTACTGCAACCTTGAGAAGTTTATTGGCCTTTCCTGAAATGTTTTCTCTGCCAGAAGGGGCATGAAAGCCAACAGAGAGAAGGAATCTGATCTTCATTTATGTTTTTTATGAAGTAAACCAAACTACTAGAGTAGTTGAAAGTGCAAAGTTCATCACAAAATGAATATGTAATATTCTGTAATATAGTGGTATCCTTAAAAAATACATAAATTTAAAGGGAGATCTGCTTTGAGACTGTTTATTATTCTTAAGACACAGATATCTTAAGAAGAACTATGTTTATTATTCTTAAGACAGAGATATCTTAAGAACAAGAATTTCCTCCTCAGTTCTTCTAAAAAGAGTAGAAATCTATTCCAAGAGACATGATCGATTAGCCAGCTTCAAGGAAACTTCACTGAATGCAGATACCTTAGACATATATATTGGAAAGAAGAAATGAAGACAGAAAATAAAGAGTTTAACTTGCACTGTTTGGTTCTTCTACTGCCTTTTTCTGTCTTATGATGAATGACATTTATTAGTGAGACTCAAGCTTTCTCAACACCCACAGTTGCATCAATACCTCTGGCTAAGGGTGACATGAAGAAATAAGTGCTGATATCTGTGATGGATTTCTGTTCCTCTAAGATGCAGGATAAATATAAGCACCTTCTTAGGAGGGGACATTCATTCCTAGGTGTGTCTTTCAACTTATCTTTAAATCAGGCATCCTGGATCCTCACAAAAATGTTCAATGTATCGCTGTGTTTGGTTTTGGAAGAAACGTTCCCTGGAAGTCTTCATAGCAATATGCTAGGTTGTCTTTTTATTTCTGATTCTTCACATGCACGGTGTTTGTGTAGGAGATTTATTTTCTAATGTTTCAATTCTGACAGATTATATTAGTGGTTTAGGATGGACCTGTTGAGGGTCTTAATACTCTTCACATTTACATTGAAAAATCAATACTGGAGGTGCTTTATTAGGGATTTCTAAGTGATTTATTCTTACTAATTAACAAAGTTGAAGACTCTGTTTCCGATCGTTTTCCTGGCTGAGATTTCACCTGCGTTTCTACAAATAAAGGAATTTGGCTAGTAGGAAAATAACTGAATGAAAGTGCTGTCTGCTTAACACATAAGGTATGTGAACAGAAAATGTGGAGAAGTGGAATGAGCACATACACAAAAAAGCAAACCCAAAATTAAACTAAAGATGCATTTTAAAAGGACAAAATATTAATATTTACAATCCCCCTAATTATTAATTGTGAATACCTGTGAACATGTTTATATGGATGAACACTACTCACTATCAATCAGCATCAACCATTTTATAGGATGCTAACTAGCCACAGCTTGTCAACAACCATAGACAAAATGCAAAAGAAATAATTATTTCTTGACATTAATGGCAACAAATTTCAAATCATTTAGAGAACAGTCAAGCTACTTAGTAGTTACTGATTCAATTTACTGAATATTACATTCCAAATTATATACATTTCCAAAATTGAGTTGGAAAGCTCTAATATAAAAACATGTTATGGTGTGGGTTTGGGGTTTTACCTCTTCACTCTAGAGACTGAATTTAAATAATTTTATTTCTTCATTTAATTAGCATGGTACAATATGCACCTCCTGGAACAAAAAAGTTCAGGTTAAAATGCTTTAAAAGACTAAATAAGGTAGAAGACTGGAAGTGCCTGTAATCAATTATTAATTACATTTTTTAAAAAAACATCCCTAAGTACCTTTCTTTTAAATGTCAATCTCTGATAAATATACAGACTTTTTCATGGTTTTCTAGGAAGGCAATGGTACCTTCCATTCTTTGTGGAACACTTAATTAAAACAATGATCAGGAAAATAAATTATGATAGTTATAAATGCACAAGATACTATGTCCTGGAGGGAAAAACTGCAAAGTTCACATGGTTTATAGCGAACAGGCAAAATTGATTTAGTGATATTAAGCATAGTTAAAAGTTCATAAGCCCTGATAGGATGCAGCCACAAATTTTCGAGGAATTAGTTGATGTAACTGCAAGCCAATTCTGATAATTTTTAAACAATTACTGTGATAGGGAGAAGTGCCTAAGGACTGGAGAAAGGAACTTCAAGCTAGTCAGCCTCACATTGACCACTCGGGAGGTGATAGAGCAGCTAATCCTGGAATCCACTTCCAGGTAAATGAAGGAAAATCAGATGATGAGGAGTAGTCAACTTGTGTTCACTAAGGCAAATTTATACTTCACCAACCTGATAACCTATGAAAGAAAAATGACTGGCCTGATGGGTGAAAGGAGAACAGTCGATACTGTTTATATGGACTTTAGTAAGGTATTTGACACTGTCTGTGATGAGATCCTCATAGAGAAGCCGATGCAGTATGGGTTGGATGAATGAATAGTTAAGTTGACAGAAAATTGTCTGGTCAGGCACAGAGGGTGGTGATCAATGATGCAAAGTCTAGTTGGATACCAGTTAACAGCAATGTACCCTAGGGGCCAGTACTGAGTCCAATCTTATTCAAGGTCTTGTTTAACAATTTGGATGATGGAGTAGAGCATACCCTGAGGAAGTTTGCAGATGACACAAAATTGGAAGATGATATAATAAACTTGGGGTTATGCTGTCATCTAGAAGGACTTCAACAGTCTGGAGAGGTGGGTTGACAGAAACTTCAGGTAATTCAGCAAAAAGAAGTGTTGATTTCTGAATCTGGGAGGAAACAACCCCATGTGCCAGCACATGGTTGTCCTGACCAGCTTGGAAGCAGGTTTGCAGGAATGCCAGGTTTGCAGATACTCAGGATGAACATGGACCCCCACAGCAAATAAATGTAATAGTATCCTCTGCTGCATTAGGTGGAGGTTGCCAGCAGATTGAGGCTACACTTGGAGTCCTGTGACAGGGTCTGGAATATTTAAGTACAAGAGAGGCATGGACATACTGGAGAGAATCCAAATATCACTAAGGGACCGAAGCATCTCACGTATGACTGAAGACTGAGACATCTGGGACTGTTCAGTCTGAAGAAGAAAGGGCCTGGGGGGGAATCTCATCCATGTATACAAGTACCTGAAGGCTGGGTGAAAAGAAGGTAGAGACAGGCTATTTTCAGTGTTACACAGTGACTTATCTGAGGCTATAAACACAAACTGAAACACAGGAGGTGCCATCTGAACATCAGGAAACACTTTCTCACTGTGAGAGTGACCGAGTGCAAGCGTGAATTACCCAGAGAGGTTGTTCTTTCTTCATCCATGGAAGTATTCAAAAATNCAAATAAATGTAATAGTATCCTCTGCTGCATTAGGTGGAGGTTGCCAGCAGATTGAGGGAGTGGAGGCTAGATTGAGGCTACACCTGGAGTCCTGTGACAGGGTCTGGAATATTTAAGTACAAGAGAGGCATGGACATACTGGAGAGAATCCAATGAAGGGCCACAAATATCACTAAGGGACCAAAGCATCTCACGTATGACTGAAGACTGAGACATCTGGGACTGTTCAGTCTGAAGAAGAAAGGGCCTGGGGGGGAATCTCATCCATGTATACAAGTACCTGAAGGCTGGGTGAAAAGAAGGTAGAGACAGGCTATTTTCAGTGTTACAAGTGACTTGATCTGAGGCTATAAACACAAACTGAAACACAGGAGGTGCCATCTGAACATCAGGAAACACTTTCTCACTGTGAGAGTGACCGAGTGCAAGCATGAGTTGCCCAGAGAGGTTGTTCTTTCTTCATCCATGGAAGTATTCAAAAATTGTCTGGACATGGTTCTGGGCAACCTGTCCTAGGTGGCCCTGCTTGTGCAGGAGGATTGGACTGGATGACCTCCAGAGACCACTTTAATCTCAGCCTTCCACTGTTTTTGTTATGCTGTGAAAGTAGTTTCTTGAATTATTAGCAGAACATGACTAATCAGCAATCACTGCACATATTTTCAAGTACAATGTCTGCAATACAACAGATAAACTATACTACAGAACAATTACAGACTGTTAGCAATCGCTTACAAATTGCTGAATAAATGCTGTAGCTAACCCCCAAAAGCTCTAATGGGCATACAGACCTAAGCATACCTCACACACCTCCATATCCATGACAGTTGTGAGTCACAGGCCCCTCCACCATGGTAATTCCTTCACTGCTTTTTAATCCTACTGATGGCTGTCTTCTTCCCGCATTACCAGTTTTGAGGCAGACATCCTCATATTTCAGACAGTTTTGGTGCTCCAGTCATGCTCAAGGGTTATGTTCCTGTATACCGTACCATCTGCTGGTAAGATGGTCGTGTGGGCAAGGTGGGCGCCTCACAACCGGTCAGTGTTCATCCTTTATTTTGCCTCTTTTGTATCTTGTCACAGTTTACACAGTCCCAGTGAAGCAACTTTTTATACAGGTGTGTATTCTTCAAATATAGCATGTGATTGCTTTACAATTTTTTTACCAAAACTGAGCAATTTATCAGAATATTAAAAAAAAATTACTTTAGAATTTATATAGTAAACACAATGATTACTACAACTAGCAAACAGCAGCAGGAACAGCAGACACAGCAGCTGGTTAGATGAGGTTTCAGGTACCTGAGAGTGATGTTGGTGAAGTCCAGGGTAAAAACGTTCCACCATATCAGCTGAACTGCCTGGGAACCAGAAGAAAACAAACTCTCAAGGCCAAGGCAGGATCAGGTCTGATCACCTGTCTCCCTAGTGAGTGTTTTAATGAAATACCCTCTGAAAAATTATACCTGAAAAAAAAATACATCCTTCCTTGTACTTCAGGAATGAGTGCATTTTTGTCTTGTTGTCGTTACCTGGCTTGTATCAAAGCAATGGAAATCAACAGTTGAACCTCACTAGGTATCTTTGAAAAATAAGCTCAAAAAGAACCAAAAGGAACGAATTGTGTCAGTGTGCAATTTTTAACCCACTGGAACTCATCAAGGCCAAAAGCTTGTAGGTCAGGATTCAATCTAGTAGTACTGCTAAAGGACAAGTTATTTTTCCATGATGAAAATGTTAACCATAAAGTGCCACAATCCTTAACTATCATCTTGCTGCCCCTTATCTCATGTGCTCAGAGGTTTATGCAGTGTGCCTGGGTACACTTTGTCTGCCAAAATTAACCACCTCCAAAGGCAATCCACAGGGCCAGTGTGGTGGGCAGGGGACCAAGCAAGTATTCAGCACTTAAGACTGCTGAGTACTTTGAGTCTTGCTGTTCTCAGACAGATGAACCTGCCTTGACTGAAAATTCAGCAGATAAAACTTTCTGAGGAGTTCTATTTCCAGTCTTCACAGAAGGGTTCTGGCAGAATTTTTTATTCCCCTTTTCTATTTTTTATAGGTACTGTTCAAAACATCAAGACAATTTGTCTGGAGTGAGTTTGTTGTTGCTCCTTCTCCCCTAAAATGACTGAAGCAGTTATGTTCACACACTGAGGACAAGAGACAGTCAGATGTAATTACTTCTTGAAGGTCCACTGATGTTTGCATATCTCCCAATGCAGAGACAGTATTAAAATGTTACAGGACAGACATGAATTAAAGAGGGATAGTGTAGACTGTTTACTTCAGAGACATTTTGGAGGCAAAGAAACCTGGACTCTGCTGATATTAATGCAGGGAAAGATTAAGAACTTAGCAGAAGTAACTTCTACCTCCTCCTAGACTTTCCTTTCCCCATCCAAGTCGTCAGATATGATCCCTGGATGAGTAAATCCATGACTGCACAGCTGGCAGCTCCCATGTCACACCCACTCACAAAAATCTGCCCTTTGGTGTTTCAAAGGGAGATGCAAAGGAAGAGGAAGCTGAGAAATCGTCCTGGTCTCTGAAGGAGCTTGTTGTATGCCCTTATAAACTGCTGAGGGTTTTAAGCAGATTTAGCATTGAACCACTTCTCCCTGGTCACAAATCTTCTAGGGGCAAAGACAGACTCAGCAGTTATGCCAGTGAGGGGTATATTATTATCTGGACCATTCAAGATCTTGCAACATAACCGTGTGCTTCTCACTGATTCATATCCCGGAGAAACAAAATTTTTATGGGAAATATGCTTAAACATGTCTAAAGCCTGATGTACAAGAGTAATCCATTCAGGTAACAACTGCCTCCAGGCCAGGTATCAGATATAATTCAAAAAGTCTGTCAAAATATTTATGGATATTAGGTTTTTTTCTGGTTCTCTCCAAAATACTTCAAATACAGGTTTATCTTTCAGAGTTTACATCTCTTCAAAGACTATTTTATTGTATAATAAAAAGATGAATTATCTAATCACAGATATGAGTTTCATTTTAAAAGTTAATGAAAGTGGTATTGCAGTAGGTTGCAATTCTGAAAACAATACATGCTAGCAGTAGAAAGATAATAGTGATTGGTGAGAAGCATTAGGGTAATCTGATTAAATTTACCTTTATTTGTTTTAGAAAATAACATAAATCCTTTTCAGTAAAATAATAGTGATTAACTGTACATTCTTTGTTGATGACCATCTAATCTGTATTTCACAGAAGCAAGTCAACAAAGACGTGAATTTACTTTTTTTAAAAGTATCTCTCTGAAATTATGTTTTTAAAAGTATCTGGGAATGTAATCATCTGAATTCTGGGAAATATTAGGCTAAGACTGATATTTTCTTCACAGTTAAGTATTTTCCACTTCATAACACTTTTGGTTGATGGTGATACTGTAATACAAAAGTGATGTACAGTAACTCTTTATCAATCCATTGGGAAATATGGACTTACCAAATCACAGTGCTGGGACAGGGGAAGGAAGAAAAAATAAAGCTCAACAGCTTCACTGAATGCCAAAATCTAAATTATAAATTGCAAAGCCTGATTTTTTTTCCAAATCGATATTGACATGGGACAAACAGAAAATGTATGAGCAAACAAAAAAACTTAAATAGTTTAAGACTATCTGGTTTTGTAATGGACCCATCTATCAGTCAAAGTCTACCCTTACAGATACGTGCTAAGCAAAAGGATCTCTGGGAAGTGGCAGGACAGCACAAGAGCTTCATGTTCTCTAGTTTTACAAACATCCCTGTACTGTTAAATCTTGGATTATGAAAAGAAAATGAAAAAAATCTATCCCCTAGTCTTGCCCAAAAACCCTTTAGGACATTACAAGAGATAAACTGTCAACATCAACAAGCACAGGAAGCAGGACAATGCTACTGAAATGTGTATTGCACAGAAGAATATGAAAAAGGAATAAGAAACCAGGAAAACTCTGGACAGTTGATATGTTACAGGAGTATGTTGAAATCTTTATATATAATAAACCAAAAATCATCGGTACTTTGCATGAAAAGTTATTATTCAATTGTTCTTGGATGCTATTTGGAAGTATTCTAAATTACTATAAATTCTTATATTTTCATTAAAATTATCAAGTAATAAAAAAGAGAGTTTTTAATATTTCCAGTGTAAACTTTTAAATCAAGTTAAAAGATGATTATAAAAAAACTATAGCAGTACATGTGAGAAATATGAAGGGAAACTTGGAGCTTTGATACAATGTATAAAATGCCTACAGTTTTCTCTGTTTCCTAACAGAACTCTAAATCTGTGCCAATATTACTCTTTACTGTATAAATTAATAAGAATTGTAATACAAATACTTTTTGCTTTAGCTTTGATTCAACAAGTTCTTGGGAAGTATCACTACAAAGGGCACATAAAGTCTGGGAGTTCTGGACTGTTCTAATGCCACTGAAAGGGCTGATTATTTCCTCTCCCAAGACTATTTTTCACCTTATAATTGACTGTTCTTTTTTTCTAATGAATGCCAATCAACCTCCTTAAGTCTTTTATTTTAAAGGGTAAATTATTCTTCAAAGATTTCTTTTTCAGTTATGCAGGGTTTAAAAAATTATACATAATGAACCTCTGTAAACTGATGTCAATTTCATTGTGAAATGTTCGTTTTCAACATTTAGTGTTCTGTAGGGAAAGTTATTTGTAGGTATCACTGTTGAAAACAATGTTTCAGTCCTGTGCCATTTTCTGATTTATCATCAAAATTTAAGTCTTACATTAATAGTATTAATGTAAGATTAGAAAAAAAATTGTTTCTATAGACAAGGAGTATATCAGTTCTTGCACCGTTGCTACACATAAATCACAGTAATTCTACATCTTTTTAATATCCGAACTCAAGAAAGAAAAGTATATATGAATTATTTTAGCTAAAATTAATCTCATCATTGCATATTACAAAAGGAGAAAAAAGGAGGAACTAATTCTTTGAAAAGAACAAATTATAAAAAGAAAAATCCTAAACCCTGCTTATTATATTTTGTGGCATATAACTGCCTGTTGGAAAAAAATATATATTTTCATAAAGAACTAACGCATTTGAAAAAGATCTGTCAATGGAGTAACTATAAACAATAAAGAAGAAAGTTTGTTAGTATTTTTAAATTATTCCTCTTTCAGAATAAAAATTGCATCCTTCATCTGATGGACCATCTCATCTCATCTCTCATCTTGATGAGAAGCCCAACATGAGCCAGTATGGGATGGGAAGGGAAGGGAAGGGAAGGGAAGGGAAGGCAAGGCAAGGCAAGGCAAGGCAAGGGAAGGCAAGGCAAGGCAAGGCAAGGGAAGGCAAGGCAAGGCTGAGGGGAGACCTCATCACTCTCTACAACTTCCTAAAAGGTTGTGGAAAGGAGGGAGCTTGGAACTGGATGATGTTTAAGTTCCTTTCTAACACAACCATTCTATGAATCTGTGATTCTATGAATCTAATGTAATAGCAGTAATTTTCCTCTAAGCTCCCTAGAACACAAAGCCTCGCAAGAGCGATCATTGTCCAAAATATATTACAACTTATTCTTTGAGAAAATGTTTATTTTTTATATCAGAATATAGTTTAAGGAACAGTAAATTGATATACAAAGTCTCAGATATGAAACTAAGGCTGCAGATAGATCCCCTGTGAGAATTTTAAATAACTTTTCTGAAAGCTCTGCATAATAGTCTTGTTACCAGTGGAGTCTCAGAAGTTAGAATAAAACTTACTGTACCTTTTGCATTGTTCAGTAAGGAAGCATGAAACAAATTTTATTCAATATTCTATGGTTTATTTCTCTAACATAACTTACTAGAGTTTGGGAAAAAAAACCACTATTTCAAATGATACTCGTATTTTTCTAGTTTTGCAGTAAGAATAGCTTCTTGACCAGACAAAACATTTGCCCTATAGAATCTGTCTCTGTGATGTAGATTTGTTGTCTAGCATAGTAGCTTTAACATCCAAAGACAGACATCAATGACATGGCAAAAAATCTCTGAGAAAGGGAAGAAGTGTTTCTCTGGCACATATATGAGAATGATCAATATGGAAAAGAATTTGAAATTATTAGTGTTTAAAAAGAGAAGTCCAAACACTCCTAATCAACAATTTAGCAGGTAGACAGTTCTTGTTGCCTTTCTGCTGATAACCACTTCATAGCTTTTTTTTTTTTTTGCAGCCCATTTCATAGCCCAGCCTGTGCATTGCAGGGTGAAACAATAAACATTTCATTGAGAAAATTCAGAAGAAATGAAGGAATTGGGAGTGAGGGGTGGAGGTGGATGAGAGGGAAGGGGGAAGAATTGCTCTTTATGCTGCAAATAAAAGGCAAAAGCCAATGCAACAAATTTTCATGAATGCCTAGTAGCTTAGATGTCTCAATTTTCCAGATTCCTAGCAATAATGCCTTGAAGTAACCTGAATTAATCTGATGTTTTCTGGATGCAATCTCCATTGTAGTCTTAACAGAGACCAAAATGCTATCTATAATGCTTGAATTATAAATATTTTGAATGTATCTTTTCCACGATACTATGTGCAAAACATTAAAATACATTACTGGGGGGTTTTTTTAATGGATTTTTTGAAGTAAAAAATTATATTTTTCACAATAATAGGCAAAGCACTACATTTAAGACCAAGCATTGTGGTCTTCTAAAATTGTTTTCTTCTGCACAGAATTTAAAACTTGATTGATTAATAATTAATGCCCTGATTGTATGTGATTTTTTAAAATTAATTTAACTCAGTTAAAAGAATAAATATGTATATCCCAAGCAAAACAAAAACATATCTTTTTTTCATGGTTTATTTAAATACCCTTAATATTCAATAAGAAATATTTGGCCCCAGAGATGAAAAGAATAGTGATTTCAAGAAGGTCCATATAAACACTGAGGATTTAATGCCAAAATATATACCTACTGAAAGTAGAAACAATTCAGAAATAATTTGAGGCCAAGTTCATATTTCTCTTAGGATTTACGCCTATTTCTGAATCTTCTGTAATCAGTCCAAAACATAAAAGCTCATCAAATACCATATAACAAAAAAAGAAATTATAACAATCTCAGATCTGAAATGCTTTTGGAGTTTTGATTGGGGTTGTTTGGGGTTTTTCTTGGGGGTGGGGTATTATTTTTGCTTCCAGAATATACTCTCATCATTAAATTTTTCACTGTATATCTGTATATCCTCCACCACCTGTTTAGCCTTCGTGTTGCTCATATGCATGTCAGTAGCAGAGCGCCAATTTACTGTGGCTGCTGAGGTGTTAATCAGATTTATTATGACAGAACCTCCCATGTGGCAGTCAATGTACATAAAAACATAATAGACAACCAATACCTCACACAGCTTGCTATCAAAGTAGGCAGAAGAAAAACAGTGTTAGGTCAGAACTTTTTTGGGAGTACTTTCCAAACTTCTGTGGAGTGGAGAAGAGATGAGTTAGAGTGCCTCACTGACAAGGAATGAAAGAAACGATTGGGAGCAGTAGAGATAGATATTGTAGGGAAGGAAATGAAGACGACTGGAAAGAGATGAGTATAATGATAAGGAAGAGACTATGAAGAGAGTAGAGAAGAAGAAAAAGGAGAAGTCTGGAGAGAATAGAAGACAACCCAACATAAAAAAGTGCAGTTAAAGCTGATAAAGCTTCCCTAAAGCACTAGCATCCTTGTTTTAGTTATTCCTACCACTGGTTGGGGTCTTTATTCCGCTTTTCCTTTTCATATCCTGTACTGTGTGGTTTAGGAGACTGTGTGAGGACTGAGGGCCGCAAAGTAGGATATAGTCACAGAAACGTTGGCCAGGCATGCTGCTATTAGTATTGCAGTTAGGTACTGGTCTAATTTTGTATAATCTGCTTTTCACACATTAATACACTGATTATTTCAAATAAATGTTTTAGAATGAAGTTTTTAAAAGAATTTGTGCTCTTAAATCCTTTAGTATTCTTAAAGATCTCTTGCCATACTACAGCATGTATCTGATTTTCTTCTAACTCATTGGTTACTCATAAGTATAGTCTATAGAACTTCTGGTAGGCAGTATTAGCAGTATTTTATCAGCATATCTTCCCAATTTGTATAGACTCAAAGAAGTAATTGTGGCTTCGTATCTCACGTTCAAAAAAAGTTGAAAATATGAAGAGAGGAACTAATAAAACAATACAATGTAGGCAAGAGACTAGAAAAAGAAGAAAAAGCTGTCCAGGTGATGAAATGGAGGCATATATTAACAAAAGGCTTTATTGTATAAAAGAACACACATGTTGGATTCCAAGTATTGGGGAAATGTAACTACTGTTTGGGATACCCTCTATCATCACTAATATTTATAGATTTCAAGGCTTATTTTCCTACCTTATTTTCATATTTCGGAGGGTTTGTTTTTTCAGGGGTGGGGGCAGGTTCGTCAAGTGTAACTCGTCAAATATATTTTTATGCTTTGAAATCAGACTGAGGGAACCAGAAAGAACCAGAAAGACAAGCAAGGAAGTAACAATGAAAGAAAATCTAAGTTATGATTCTCTTTTTCTTTAGGATCTTGTTGACATATATTACAGTAGAAATTCTAAAAAACTTGCTACACATAGAGATGCTCATGTTGTTAACAGCCTTTGCTCTTCACTCGATACAAAACATCCTCACAAAGTATAATTAAATGAATAACATTGTCCTAATATTTTCCAGCCTCAGATCTCTTGCATAATGAAGAGAAGAAACATCAAGAGTGTGATTTTTGCTGGAAATAAATTTACAGATTACTTCTATTTCACAATATCAAGAAAATCATACCACCACAGTTTTCAGTAATTTGACAGATATTAGAGTAGAAGTGTGCTTGTTGCTGAGGGCTGGGCTGTGGTAGCACTTTCATTATAAAGCACAATTTTCTAGCATTTAATAGCTCAGATATCATAAAACTTTAAGATGTAGTTTGATGATTTTTTATAAGATGAATTCAGAAATGCTCAGAGCTGGTAAAGCTAGGCAATTATTCATACTTTTGCAACTCAGGAACAGATATTGAAATAAATTAATTTTGAAAAATATTTTTTATTCATTTTCTCATTGTAGTTGGTCACACTATGGGTAATACTGGTAATATAACAAAACTTATTCTATGTACATGTTATATTTGTATGTGATTCATGAAGGATGTATCTCAAAGTTTTACACTTGTCCCCAGAAAAGTACAGATTTCTACAAGTCAATCATTTCTTTTATATTAGTTGTTCAGCATATTTCCAGTCATTATGAAGATCGAGATCCTGATATTTTGCAAGAAAATGTCTTTTTTCAATCCTTGTTTCAATTTTACAGGGCATGGAAGGACCACAGTAATTTTTCTTACAATTGATCCTGTAAATAAGAGTGAAGAGAGAAATGCAAATGGGTAAGATAATTCTGAATAGACAATAATCCTTAATCATGTCTGTTGAGTAGCAACCTCTCTATCAGTCTAGAATAAACCTTCCCTAGCAATAAGTAGAGTTATAGGTGAGACGATGACTTCTAACCTCATGAATTCCTTTGAAATTACCCTTTCCAGGGATGTGTGATTAAGGCACGTCTAACATAATACTTCTTTCCCAATACTGGATTAGAAAACATGTTCAGCAAATTGCAATGTTATTGAAGTATTCTGTGGCTCTTAACTCATAAACATTTCCTTATAAGCTGTTTAGAAGAAGCACTCATCATCCTTATAGCGGATGAAGAGTGGATATTGATTGACAGAGCTGCCATTTCATTATGATGCCAGAGTCCGAGAGAGCCCAAGACTTTTCCGGAGAAAACACCTCTGCAAATTATACCNCTACATAATACCGTGCGTTGCTGTGTGGTTATGGCTACATTAGAAAACAGTGAAAATAAGTAGAGCTAAGCAGCTATGTGGTTTCTTCTGATGCTCCCACTGGACCAGTGCTAAGGAGCATCTGCACACCAGCATGAGCACTCCAAGATATACTTTTCCAGTTCAGCTCCATATGACCTGCAAGTGTTGCAGCTGGCATGCTTTGGTTCAAACAGAAGCTGGAGGGAAGAAAATGCCCCTCTCTGGGTAGTTTTACTGAGCATCTACCACTGGAAGAACTTTGTGCGGACAGAAAGACATTATGCAAGTATCACACAGCTGCTAGAAAACTTCTGGAAAGAACAGGGAACAAGAGGCTTTCTTAATTCAAGAAAAAGTTATGTAAACAAGCCTTAGGGGTCATGCTGAGGATTAAACTCAGAAGGGACTCAGAAGGGGCCATTTGAATCAGGAAGAGATTGAAAATGACTGTTCTAGAGAGCAAGACAGCAGAAAAAATTTAATCTCCTTGCATCTGTAGAGTAAGCAAGAAGCAGGATATTTTAGTGTTTTCTTTGCTGTTTTTATAGAATAAAACAAAGTTTTCCCTGGGAAAAAAAATCATTTGTTCCCATATTTTNGCTTTGGTTCAAACAGAAGCTGGATTATTTGGTTTTTGTCATCTAATCAAACAGATCTTTAGAGAAAGGAAGCTTTTTTGTAGTCTTTAGGGTTGCCTGTTTTGTGACCAAGAGGTGGGGCAGATAAGTAAAGGACCTACCTATTTCTTCCCTTCCTGTAAATACATCTGCTTCAATGGGTTGGGGATGTTGTAACCATTTTTTAACCTCAACTGCACGGCATGTAATAGTGAAAAATCCAGGTAAGTGTACATATTGGATATATGCTCATCCAAAGGATTACAGAATCAGCTGAAGTATTCCATGTGCAATTCTACAGTATTAGACTGAAGGGGACAGGGCTTCCAGAAGGATTTGTATGACTTTGAGACATTATTGTATGACAGGACGTGGACTGTGAAATAGTAAATATACTTGCTACATGAATAAGAATAAGTTAAAAGAACTGATGACACATACAAACAAAATTGTCATGGTTTGATTTTGGCCCCTTCAGAATAGCCAGGTTGTGGCTGAGGAAGAACTACAATTCCCAAGTATTCCATGCAACCTTTTCTACGTAAATCAGGGTGTATTGTGGGGGTCGGACACTTCCTCTTCCGGCTCTCTCTCTGGTCTCCGGGGTGTGTGTTGGAAGGTCTGGTGCTGATGTCAGTCTGTCTGTCTATGTGTGGGGGGGTCAAGCTCAGTGAAGCTTTGTGGACTCCAGAGCGG
>WAAB01014222.1:47966-66041 GCA_013389865.1 Piaya cayana | reverse complement strand
ACTTGATGTATACTGTATCTGGAAAGTCTGATGTAGTTAGTATTATGTTTTCCTCACAGTCTGAGGCTGAGAAAATCACATTTTTTTTCAAAATGTCTCACAGGCAATGATTTCCCACTCTATGGTACATTAGAAGTATGTGACACATGACATCGTTGCTGAAACATTTTAAATTCTATACTGAAGTTTTCCAGTACATTGATGACTACAATGTTCTTTCCTGTAGATATTAGGAAAAAAATGCGGACAATTCTATCTCAGTAGAAGGGAACTCAACACAAAAGCAGTATAGTTTATAGACCTCTTCGCAGTTTGATAATTTGTTGTATTCTGATTTAGACAGGAAATTAAACTGAAGTCTCATGCCTCTGTACACTATATTAAGACTATACACTTACAGGATACTTTGAGGATCAGCCTTATGCTTCCATATACATGGATGAAGCAGTCTGCGCTGTCCCTTGCCTGTATATGGACTAACTTTGTATTTTATCATGCAGAGCAGTAATGGCCTCTATACTGAATCTCAATGTCTCCTTTTCTGCTTTGACTCAGTTCACCTACTGAGATTTTCTAGGAAGGACTTGTCTGTGCAGAAGACAAAGATAACTTACAGTCCTTTACCTTTCTGCAGAGATTTTAATTTCACTCTTGTTATTTCCTTTTTTTTGCTTCCATTCCTAATGCATCAGAAAAATAAGTGATCTTTCCTTTTTTTACTTTTCTGCTTTGTCTTTACTTCACAAACACTGGCCTTGGAAGTGGACTTTTCAGATGCTAATGCAATGGGAGATCCTTCTGGTGTAGAATGAGGCTAAGATTAATTTTACACGTAACAGAGCACACGTTGCGGAAAGATGGAAGTCTTAATTGAGATTAGGTCAACTGAGAAACTGAGAATTATCAACCAGTCACAAAGGAACAATCATTTTAGTATTGCATTCCCTGGATTTGGGCTGAATATCCTTTGTGTCTTGAAACTGTAGAACTTATGCTTCTCTGAGATCCTTCAAAAAGCTTAAATTGCTTTACTGATTCTCATTCAGAACCACCTACAGTGCTTACACTGAGAAAATTCAATGAAAACATACCCACTGCATGCTCTAGCAAGCTGCTCCTGCCTTCAAGAGGACATGAGTTTAATGGAGCACAGCAGAAGTACATGGATTTAGAAGAATATTTAAACATATATTGATGTTGCAGAAGAAACTTTCTGGTATTTGGATGATAATGGAATAAAGCATCATCTTTAACAGTGTCTTCTTTTCAATGCCTTCGTAAGTGTCAAATTGCAGAAAGAGAGGGCATATTTGGCTAAATTATCCAGCAAAGTAGAAAGAAACAGATGTTTCTTAGAACACACATTCCCTATGCCAGTGTGACAAACTCTGCTTTTATATTTATGTGATTAAACTATTCTTCTGCTTTCTACTTACATTTTATATAGCATGCTTAGTCTTAAATAATCTTCAACCATTTCTTACAACTACAGTGGATAAAAGGAAACAACTTCATAGTAAATTTGAGTCAACTAGATATAGTAACAGATACTAGGAAGACACTACAGAGCTAAAAATAAAATAGAAGGAAGGCTGAGAAAACCCACTTAGATTTAAGTAAAACCATGCCAGAATTCATTGTGGAGAGTGAATATCCAACATGTCTCTGCTGGTCAAGGTCATTGTCCTCACAAATTAAATATGTATTCTTAGAAGAGGTCTAAATACTAAGTCCCTGGCATGCTGAATTAGTAAAAATGAAGAGAAAATTCCAGCAAATCAGAAAGTAAAAAACAAAGCAGTTTTTGAGAATTCTAAATACTTGATATACTAAGCACATACAAGAAAATGTGGACAGCAAGAATGTCACACAAAGAACAAAACATATGATAGCTTAGCAATCTACACATCTATTTATATTGGATATAATTTAACCATTCTGTTGTAAAGCTCAGATCTAAAACAAAATTAATTGCTATATTTTTATTGCTATAAAATATTAATTTTATTGCTATTAAAACATTAATTGCTATATTGCCTCATCTCCCAAGTGACAAGGGACAGGATGAGACAGAATGGCCTCAAGCTCTACCAGGGGAGGTTTAGGCTAGACATTAGGAAAAAAAATTCACAGAAATGGTCATCAGGCACTGGAAGAGGCTGTCCAGGGAGGTGGTTGATTCACCTTCCCTGGAGGTGTTTAAGGCAGGGGTGGATGAGGTGCTAAGGGGCATGGTTTAGTGTTTGATAGGAATGGTTGGACTCGATGATCTGGTGGGTCTCTTCCAACCGGGTTATTCTATGATTCTATGATTCTATGATTTAAATATCCCTAATTGACATTATCTGAAAATCTGTACCTCGGCGTTGCAAAGTAATGCATACCTCAAATCCCCTTGGTTCTACCATGTTCTTTAATTAGCATGCACTCACAATAGTGGTTGCCATTCCATTCAAAACTTTCATGCAGAGCTCCCGGACTTAAACAAACCTAAGGTTTGCACTAAAGGTGCAAATTTACCCTATCGGATTTTCTAACTCAAGAAGTGCATAACCTGTCTCTTGTGGTACTTTAAAGCTTAGGAAAATGTGCCTATGTGTCTAAAACAGACTTAAATATTTTCATATAAAATTGATTAATTAAAAAAAAAAAACCAGTTTTCAAGAGGTAAACCACATCCAAGAGAAGAAAACTGCTTTCAGTGTTCCTAATGGGTTTTGTCAGTTCTATGGCATTTATAGTCCTGGATGTTGTTGCATCTAAAGGAGTGGCAGTAGATTGCAAACAATATTTTATCAGTCTCTGATCCTGACTTACTATGAGGTCTTATGAAATGGAAAGTTTTCAGTTTTGGCACTGAAACTAGGAGTGATACTGCCTTCTTGTAAGTGTTATTACAAAGCTAGGAGGATTATTGCAAATATTCAAGTGATATTATGAGCATCACTTAAGCTTTAAATGTCAGTATAGATGGGAAGACAGACTCATGGGCAACAGAACAAGTCCCATCCAGATAACTTTAAAATCGAGATTCTCAGCCAGGTAGGGAATTGCTTTTTAATGGTGGAAGAACATTTCCTCCTAACAAATTAGGGAGAGTGGATGATAGATGGGTTATGAAAAGTAACTCTTCTGGAAAGTATAGGGTGTCATGTGAGTAATAAAAAAATTACAGTCTTATTTGCTGTGGCATTAGAGGCAAACAATGCAGTTATACTTAATGTGATAGAAACTACAGGAAAGTTTACTCTCTACAAGAAAGTTTATATGAGTTTCTCTAGCAAATTCTGATCATGCATAACATTCTCAAGGAGTAAAACTAAAAATGCAATTCTTTTACTAAAGCCTTTTCAAGTATTCTACTTCAATTTTGGTATTTCTGACTTTCTGTTCAATAACAAGGTACCATTTAACAATTACAGAAGAATTACAAAACATTTTTCAGGAAAATGCAAAGCAATTTTTTTTTTTTAACGAAAACTTACTTGCTTTGGTCAATAACTGCTTTTTTTTCAATAACTGTAAACACTCAAAACCAAAATCAAGTACAATCTATGTTCAGTTGCCATTACCTATCTTAGACACAATATTTCTTCAGTGAGTTGTGGTACACTGGCACAATGCCGGTAGCAACATTATTTCTTATTGACTATGTTTGAGTGAATAATTTACAAGGACACGGTATTCCTCAGAGTTAGTTTCTTGCACTTCTGCAACATGTCCAGATCCCTGTCTCTCAGATGTATTTTTCATCTGAATACATTTTAATATATACATACACAATTGAGCACCTTCACTTTGAATTAGTCATTGGAAGTCAACCTGCAGACATTCCTGAAGTCTTTGAGAAACCAGGATTAAATCTATGGCATGTTCATTATAGAGTCATGACAACATTTACCAGCTAGCTGAAAAATACATTCGTCATATTTTTCACTAAGACAACTTTGTAAAGCACAGGTTTCTAATTAAATGATGAATAGCGCTTTCCCACTTAATTCTGTTGTGTTTAATTTTTATCAATTTGATGTGCCAAATGCTTGTGAAGCACTCAAATGATCAAACTCAAGGTCTTTCTTAGGCATATAGACCTACTCTGGTTTTCATCTTTCTGTCCAAACGAAGTAAGTTTTTGATATGTGTATATTCCATTAAATGTGTCCCCAGATTAAAAATATACAAATTTAGCTCTTTAGTGAAGAGAAGAACTTCTCTGTTTTTCATGTTTATCATGGTGGCACTAAAACTCTTGTAATTCAGAAGTATTTGTTTCTTCCATCAGATCTAATATAGCTCTAGACCTCCATTCCATGCACTAAGTTAAAATTTGGAATAAGCCAGGATGACAGTGGAAACAGGACATAGGTTAATAGCTGGAAACTTGGAAGTGAGAATCAGAAAAAGAAGGTGCCAGAAAAATAATTGTTCAAGGTTTTTCTAGCTCTCTATTCTCAGAATCAGTCTTCATTTAGACCTTTTAAAAGTGAACCTTGATTTTGGGGCCTGGATACAAACGCAAGATTGGTCATGACACATAAAAAATGATAACTGTTGAAATTTTTATTTTTCTGTATAGATTCTCTCCTGTGAGTGTTGCCAGATATATCTGATGAACAGCAGTCATGCAATGTCTCCTCCTTTACACTTGCACGCCATGACAACTAGTCATTTAAGCCCAAGAAGAGATTTTCTTGCCACACCATTTTGTCAAGCAAGGACTGTTAATGCCCCCTGTAAAATGCTCTGAATTGACATTTTATTCGTTTGTGGGAAAAAAAGGACCACTCAGGTATGTAACATAAGTAAAGGGGACTTTCTTTCTTTTTTATCTCATCTTCCTTTGTCCTGTTGCCTGCATACTTTGCATTACAACAAGAGTAAGTCACTACCATTTATAGCTCCTTGGTAACATTGTGAATATCCATACTTGAAACTTCCCCTAGACAAACAAATGAAAAAATATGATGCTCATATTCTATACTAATAGAAAATATAAGCATGCAAAAATTTCACTGGTTAAAACAACTTAGGGACACAGTCCTTTTTCTTAACAGGTATGTTTAATGCGTTGATAACCCTCATGACAGAGGAAAGAAAACAAATTTTAAAGACCTTTGAATACCCTTATCTTCCTGGGATATTTACAGAGAGTGTTTTCTTCCCAGTCTTGACTGTGGGATCTAGTAGATCTTCTTAGATCTGCAACCACATTGTCCTGTCCCCAAGGTTTGGATTTGCCTTCCAAAACCAGACCTGCACACTATACTTGATATAATATAAATATATACTGGATATAGGATAAGTATATCGCCATGGGCCATTTTTGACTACAATTCATTTTTTCTTTTTTTCAGCTAGTGAATGGTTGTCATATTTCTTCCAGTTTTGCTTCTTAATAAGTATTTTTTAATTTTTTTTTTGTATAAGATATAACGTATCTCTCAGAAAGCGGTTAAAAAACATGATCCATTTGCTTCTGGAAAAGCACTTGTNTTCACTGGTTAAAACAACTTAGGGACACAGTCCTTTTTCTTAACAGGTATGTTTAATGCGTTGATAACCCTCATGACAGAGGAAAGAAAACAAATTTTAAAGACCTTTGAATACCCTTATCTTCCTGGGATATTTACAGAGAGTGTTTTCTTCCCAGTCTTGACTGTGGGATCTAGTAGATCTTCTTAGATCTGCAACCACATTGTCCTGTCCCCAAGGTTTGGATTTGCCTTCCAAAACCAGACCTGCACACTATACTTGATATAATATAAATATATACTGGATATAGGATAAGTATATCGCCATGGGCCATTTTTGACTACAATTCATTTTTTCTTTTTTTCAGCTAGTGAATGATTGTCATATTTCTTCCAGTTTTACTTCTTAAGAAGTATTTTTAATATATTTTTTGTATAAGATATAATGTATCTCTCAGAAAGCTGTTAAAAAACATGATTCATTTGCTTCTGGAGAATGTTGCTAGAATGACAAGCACCTTCATGCCATTGAAGCAAGTAAAAATTTGAATTAATATATTAAAGCTTATACATGAAGGGCAATTAGATGTTCTCTCAATTAGTGAGGTGTGCTTCATTGATGGATTTGATATAAGAAGGCTTATAAAACTGTCAAAAGTGATTCAAAGACTATTTTTTGCAACAAGACCGTGACTTTAACCACCTATCATGTGTAAGGTTTACTAGTCATTCTACACCTCAGTTATTGAAGAAACTTAAACATAAATCTAGCATAAGGATCTCTTGCCGTATAAGATAGCTGACTTGACTCCAAAATAGACTCATGAAAGGGAAGATATAAAAAAATTGCAGTATAATATTATGATAGATAAATGAAATATTGAGCTAATTCAGTGACAAGACAAATATATCTTCATGATGATGCTTACTGATATCTTATACTTTGATATGAAAAACACAATATGTGACAAAAGCCTGAAAATTAAATCACGCTTAAGTTCTAACTAATTCACTAAGAAACTAACAGAAATAATACAAATCAAATAGATAACAATTTCTTAATATTATTCTTGAAATTAATATTATTACTTGATTTTTTTGTAGGTAAATGAGGGCAGAACATTATCACTTTTGAGTCAGCTTTAACTTTGTTGTTCTTGGACTGCAACACATGATGGATACTAAAA
This sequence comes from Piaya cayana, assembly GCA_013389865.1. Lineage (NCBI taxonomy): Eukaryota > Metazoa > Chordata > Aves > Cuculiformes > Coccyzidae > Piaya > Piaya cayana. Next base: position 59,383 of record WAAB01014222.1, on the reverse strand, counting down.
AGACTTCTAAAAGACGGAAAAAGTCTTAGAAAATGGATGTGCGCGGAACCTCTTTAACACTGACTGTTCTCACACAGACTACAAGGTATCCTTGCTGAATGGTGTGAAAAAGTTGTCACCTGCTGAAATCAATAAAAATTTTGCCATGAACTTCAGCGAGGTTGGTATTACACTACTGACTTGATTCAGAGAGTCAGGTTTACTAACGTCATCACCGTTATTTACAAGAAGGGCTTAAAGGAAGGTCCAGGAAATTATAGGCCCACGAGACTCGCTTCAGTCCCTGGGAAAGTTATGGAATGAATCCTGTTGGGGGCTGTCAGAAATCAAATGAGGTACATGCTTGAAAAAAAAATAGCATGATTCACCAAGGACAAATCGTGTTTGACAAATCTGATTGTTTTATAGGTTAAAATAACCTGCTAGCTTCATGTGGCGTGAACGGTCAACATTGTATACCTGGATTTCCCCAAGACTTTCAATACCATTTCCCATCACTTCCTCCTGGAGAAACTGGTGTATTAAGAGCTAGAGAAGTGATCTGTGAAGTGAGAGGGGAACTGGCTGACAGGCTGCATACAGAGGGCAGTGGCAAATAGTTCATTTTCAAACCGGCAAGCAGCCACAAGTGGGTCCCCCCAGGGACTGATGTTGGGCCCTCTGTTGTTCAGTGAATAAGTCATCTGGATGATGGAATCAAGAGTACCCTGCTGAAATTTACCAATGACAACAAACTGATTATGCAAGTGGAGACTTCAGAAGGGATAGACTTGAATTGTCTGGAAGAGTGAGTGAACAAGGACCTAATGATGTTCAAGAAAGACAAACATAAACTCTTGCACCTGGAAAAGCACAATTCAAAAGTGTAGCCCAGGCTGGGACAAACTCTTTGGGAAGGTACATAGGGGTCAGAATAGGGTTCACTTTATCTTGGCTTGTTGTGCACCAAGTAAAAGGTATATTCTCTGAATTAAATGTAAACATTTATGTTTGTATATTTTTTACCTAAGTACTATTTACTTACCTATTTAATATTTCTGCTGAGGTTCACTTTCTTCTTTCTGTAACTCTAGCTTTAAGACCATGTGAATAACAGATGAGTAAAGCAATACATTCCTCAGTTTGATGTACCTAGTTTGTGAGCTGGTACACAGATATGAGTATACAGGGGACAAGAAGAAACCCAGACATCTAGTTTATACTAGCAGCCGCTGCTGATACTGATTTTTTGTAGTGTGGGAAAATCAGGTTCAAGAACTGGGAATCAGTTCTGCAAAGTAACAGTTTGAGTGTCTTATTCTGATATAGCTGAATTTTCAAAATCTATTGGAGTCTATACATAGATTACTGATTTTGAAAAAGGGAGCCCATGTTATATTAAACCTCAATTATTTTGAACTTCTTTGTTTCCCTTTGGGCTGTTGGAAATATGATAGTTCACAGTTCAGATGGGTCAAGGATATACCAAGAACAGCATTTCAAAATCTATTTTAGTATCTCTGTCTCAGTCATTTTGGGGACAACAAATTTTAAGAAGGTTTGCTTTAAATTCGCCATGATTTTTCTGGTATTGATTATGTCAAGTCTCATGATTTCTCCCACATGTTGTGGTAACTAACAAAACATTGATACCCTGAGGTGGTCCTGGTATAACAAAACAGTTAAATGTGTGCTTAAATGTAATTGGTCTCATTGAAATAATTATTACTTTATAAAAGTATGAGTTATGTATATAAAAAGAAGTATGCATTGTAACCAAGCCTGGTAGTCATCCAAGAAGAGATTTTTACTTCAGGAAACTTCAATCACTTACATAAAATCAGATGAAGTTGCTCCAAAAAAATGTAGTTTGGGTGTACTTTTTCAATAAAATTTGTCTTTCTCCCATTAAAACCAGAAACTACATGATTTTGTGCATATTTACCCTTGACAGAGCAAAACAGGGTCCATCAGAAGGCAATGTTGCTTGTTATTTACCTATTTTGGGTGAATTCTAAAAGCAGTGATGAATAAAATTTTAAAGAAAATGATTCATCTTTATTTTAAATGCCCCACTTTCCCAGGCAGTTCCAGTTTAAAAAAAGGTCTCATCTAGGCAGAGAAATGGAAGAAGGAAAAGAAAAAGAATGTTTCCATCTGTCTCTTTGAGTTTTCTTTTAACAGCTGCTGATTTGACTAATGACAGTTGCATAATTACCATTTCACACGTGTTCGATAACGTTCTTTGTTTGGACTGCCAGTTGTCTTGATGGAGTACACTCAATGGTGCTATTCAAGAGTGGAAACCTGCTTATTTAAAATCCATGCCTACAGTAATTTGAAGAGCACAAGCTCCCTATGCGAAATACTCATGCCCTCATTGCAAATATTTTTTGTAGGTTTTTAATTTTCCCTCAGAAAATTCCACTGCTGGAAACCATAAATACACCAATGCTATAGAGCTTTTCTTGAATGTACAAATGCCTTTCTGCACATATTAGTACAGGTGTTCTAGAAAGCACAATAATTAGACTGACAGCTAAATTATTTTACCAGTGCTTTCTAGAAGAAGAAATAACAAGAACCAGTGTACTTCTCCTTGGCTCTGATCCAAAGCTCATTGAATAGATCTAATTATACCTTTGTCTGTCAACAAAGATACTGTCTCTACTCTTAAGGCTCTACTCAGCCTATTAACATTTGTTTCTGAATCCAACATTTTCATATTAGATCAGAAATGCAATCTTACTAATGACTGAATAATTCCTTCAAATCATGTTTTCAGTGTCCCATAAGGGGAAAGTTCCCATATTTCTATCCTGCTAGGAAGTTAACCAGAAGTTTAATTTAAATTCTTCACTCACTGTCCTGTCAATTAGTATCCTTAACAAATAAATAGGTAATTGACACTATTAGAAATATAGTGTTAACAAAAAGAATGTTAAGAGTTCATCAGGAAGAATTTTGACAGTGTAACAAAAATCTCTAACATGATTTCATTTCTCTGTTTTCCAACCTACATTAGCTGATTAGGAAAAAATTAGTTAAAATATTCCCCATGAAACAGAACTCCAACTTTGTCATGACTGTGTTCTTTAAAACTAATTCTGTTCATTGGTTTGTTAGACTAATACAACATTAGCAAACTAGTATTAAAGTAAAAAAAGAAAACCATAAAAAAGGTCATTTAAAAACTGTTTTCTTCAGTATCCAAAACATAATATAAGATATAGACATTCAGCTGAGGAGAGCAGTGTTACCCAGTAGCTCTGAAATATATATTAGTTTGTTGTAAGTCATTAAGTGAGGAGTAATTTAGGGTCTTAATTTAAGATCAAGTACTGAACAAATCTAATCAGATTCTGAACACTCTCTCTGAAGTCCATTTAAATAATCTAAAAATATATATATTATTAGATGTAAATTTGGGAAAATGTCAATTAGAGATTGAAAACATTACTATCAAAATTAATACCTATTATCTATCTCATTAAATAATGTGCATTTAGTAGTTCACTATACCAATATAAAATATGCTTTATAAAGTGTTTTAATTTGTTTTGGAGTAGTTGAACTGTAGCTGTTTCAAAAGTCAATTGCTCAGCTAATGTGCTTGACAACATAAGAAATGGAAGTCTATAAGTAGGCTGTATGTCTCTTAACACCTCTGGCATTTTTACAATGCAGAAGAGTGATTATAATATAATTCCAGCCCTTTGACACTTTGTTCACTGTAGTTCAAGTTGATTAGCTTTTCTGGCTGAGTTACTGGGTTCCCTCCAACTTTTATGATATCACTAGTGATGCCATCTGCCCAGGTATTTTTCCTCTTAAAAGCTTCATGACTTTCTCTGTCTTCATTTTGAGTGCATAAGGTAAGATTTTTTTTCCTTCAAATCTCTTTTTATGTCACAGGAGCTGGTGAAACTTGTCATGTTTGTCTCTATGCATTCTTGTAGAGCTGCTGGTAAAAGCTCATCTGCTCCCTGCAGGATGCTATCTCTCTCTCTCTGTAATTACTCTTTCATCACTGTCTGAGAGGGACATCTGGTGACAATTATCTGTTTTCTTCTCATCTTGCTACAGCTGTTTCTTTTAAGAATATTTTAAATCATTTCTATGTTGTGCCATATATTTGGATCCTTTGTGATCTTCCATTTTCAAGGTCATACAGACCTTGCAGTTGCATTCAATCATTTTTCTCTCTCCTTTAATTACATTTCTTTAATCATGAATGTCCTATACTAAAATGATTTTGGTAAAACACCATCCAGATATCCAAAGGAACAACTTTAATGAGATTTCTTTTCCAAACAAATTCCTTGGTCTAGTGATAACTTAGCAGTAACTTGAAAGAACAAAGTTACATGAGGGCAAGCAGATCCTCATTAAGAGATTGTTAGTAACTCGTACTTGGATGTTATAACTGCCGTATCTTACAACTCATGTAATAATATAAAAACATCATGTGGCTAGGAATACATTGAAAAAATATTTTACTGTATATTCCAATCAACAACATCTTTTCCAGTATAATATGTCTGGTTCCACAGTTTTCTTGATGTTTTGTTTCCAGTCTCACTGGTTTCAGTAGCAATACTCATTTAATATGGGACCTATCAAGGCTGTAGGCTTGAGCCTGAAAACTTCAGGTAAAATACACTGAGAGCATAAAGGGTCATTTGCTTTAGCAGATTTGAACACATATACCCATCAACAGAGTTCATACCAACAGACCAGGTGACTGCCCTCTATAACTGGTTGTAATGTGTTGTTTATGGTAAGGATAGGAAGCTAACGCCATGCTCAATACTGCCAATGTATCTTATTCAGGTCCAGGATTCTTTTAGACTAAGTTGTCAGGAAACACAGAAAAGAGAAAGTCCCAAAGTGAAAGCATTTTTAAGATTTTGTCAACAGCAGAATTTTGGATATTAAGTAAAAATCTGCTTACCTGAAATAGATTAGAAACTTGAAAAAAAGCCAAAAACCACAAAACCCCAGATAACAGAAATTCAACTATTTTGTTCCAGGCTACATGTGTTTTCCAGGGCAATCATTACTTCAAGATAAAAAGCAATTAAAGCCTCTCCATTAGACTGCTTATTATCTCTCGTTTGTCTTTTCTGTCCAAAATGAGGACGCTTACTATTACTAATATTTGTTTTTCTTATGACTTACATAGTGCCAAGGACATAGGCTGTTCATATTTCCTATATTTGTTTGAAGTGCTGCAAAACTGCACTGCTGAATATACAGGGGTAAAGAAGAAAGCCTTATTTCTTCTTTTTTAGCTAAGGATCATGTGCACTCTTTTGGTTGCCTACTGGGGAATGATTAATAGCTAAGGATATATGCAGTCTCTGGTGCTGAGAAGCAATTCTGTGGCAAACAGTGAAAAACTTGAATCAGCATTCTTAGTTCCTCAAATGAACCCTCTTCCAAGAGAGGAAGGGAAGCTTAGAAGTCTCAATATTATTGCTATTTGATGGTGTGGAGAGTATTCCTTTAGTTGAAGTTTGATTCTTGATTTTAGGGTCATATTTGCATTTTAAATGCAGAAAACACAGACTTTAAAGATGTGCTGGTTTTCATCAGGATAGAGTTAATTTTATTTATAGCATCTAGTATGAAGCTATGTTTGGGATTTGTGCTGAAAACAGAGTTGGTAGAACAGTGGTATTTTCATTAATGCTGAACAGTGCTTACACAGAGTCTGCCTTTCACACCATCCCACCAGTAAGTAGGCTGGGGGTGAACAAGAAGCTGGGAGGTGACATATCTGGGAGAGCTGACCCCAACTGACCAAATGGGTATTCCATACCACAGGACATCATGCTTAGCAAATAAAAGTTGGAGGAAGAAGAAGGAAGCAGGGGCATTCAGAGTGATGGAATTTGTCTTCCCAAGTAACATTTACATACGATGGAATCCTGCTTTCCTGGAGATGGTTGAATTCTTTCTGGTTGATGGGAAGTAGTGAGTGAATTCCTTATTTGTCTTTGCTAGTGTGCATGGCTTTTGCATTACATATTAAACTTTCTTTATCTCAACTACAGCACAAGGGAGAGGAAGCTTTGACAAATGTTGTAAAGTTCTCATTGCTTCTAAAGTACTTATTTTCACACTCTGAATTTTAGGATATCTTTTATTTCTTCTTCACTCTTCCAGACAACCTGCAATGGGACAGTATTAGGTATCAGATTTTACAAGATTTCTAAAGAATTTAAAAAGAAGGAATTAACAATATGTATATCAGTTGAGGGGCCTAATTTTTTTTGTTGTTGTTTGATTTGCTTTTGTTAGTGCACACCTGATCACTCTTTGTGTCTAGCTGGATCTTTGAATCACAAGACGAAGCATAAAAAAAAATTAATCTCCACTTAGGAAGGAACAAATTATTCTTTTATCTAGGCCAAAACTACGTCCAATTTAATACTGAGACATGCTCTCTTGGTAAACATACTTGTCTTGGCCTTTTTGAGTTTCAGTGACCACCTTTGTTTCACAACTGTGGAATTAGGGCATTGAAGCAGGTGAAGTGAGTTGATCAAGTTTGTCCTACAAACCAGCCAAAGATCTGGGAACTGAAGGTTAGTCTCCTGAGAGCTAAGACGGTACGTGGCAAGAAGCAATTGTCAAAGTCCAAGTATTTTTGAAATACTCCTGAAGCTTCATGACCGTAGCAATTGTGACAAACAATAAAACACATAACCAAAAGTATGAAAATAAACTTTGAAAGAGAATTAAATTCTTACAGGAAAAACAAGAGGAATGACATTTCCCTACTACATACTGCAGCTCTCAGGATGTTTTTCTTGTGAGCATTTTGGAAAAGAAATGGGAACACTCAGAAGAGATACAAAAATAATCTTCATTTTTTTTCTAAACTTTCTTCACTTTAGTAGCCAGAAACTCTTTATAGCAAAATTGTCCAAGGCCCAGGAGTCTGCTCCAGTCTCCTGCTTAGCTGTTGTGCATTGTAGCCTCAGGCAACGGGGTTTCTCTAAACTTTAATTTTTATTTAAAGAGATAAATTGGAACCTGCTGTATGAATTCCCAGTTCAGCTGCTTTAGAGATAGGTCTGCTGTAAAACTTGGGCAGATCTGCAGCAGAACTCAGGTTCTGAAAAGAGAGATCTAAATACCTATTATGGAATGAACTCTGGAAATAAGGAAAAAGAAACACACAAAGACCAAACATTTTCCACCCTCTTGGCAGGAAGTGTTACCATTAGTAGTAATGAATGGTTCAGAGCCAGCTTATTTGTCTAATTAGCTTCAGTTAGAAATTTTCCCTATTCACACCGATTCAGGAGTTCTTTGTCTTACAACATAAAAGGTCTGTTTTGAAACTTTCCTTCCCACTCCAACTATCATTTCCAGTGTGGTCTGCCTGCCAGAGGATGGCACATGTGCCCTTGAGGCACATGGGAAAAAAGAAAGGACTGGGAGTGGGACGGTTGAAATGTATGGGAGTGTGGAGCTGCTTGGGACTCTGCTACTTCTATAGATGCTTTTGAGCTGCAAACTGAGACCTTCTGGTTTTGGGGCCAGGTTTTGTGTTTGATTTTTTTGAGGATTTTTTGTTTGTTTGTTTTTTCAAGATAAGTTGTTTTAGAAAAGCAAATGAAAATGGGCAAGCAAAGTTGGAACAAAGGGTTATGTCTTTTTCTCCTATCTGGGCAAAGTACTTAAAATATTTGCTTTGGAAAACATGGGATTGATTCTGTTGTAAATAGAATGAAAAGCTGAGAAGAGAATAGGGAATAAGGGAGGAGGGAACAGGGAGAAAAGAAGTCTAAGAGACCCTAATCAGTGTTTGACTTTTCTAAAACCCAAATAAAGCAGCCTACAACAAGGAAATAAACCAGGCAATATACTGATTCACTACTTTCATGTGCAGTTGCCACTCTCAGAATGTACTAACCAGGTATTGGGACGTTGAGATCTGCCTCTGCCCTTGCCTAAGCTTTGTCATTGTCTGTTCAGGGACGGTGTGAGCAGTGCCAGGTTTGAGAAGAAGGAAAGGGGTAGACAGGGAAATGGGAAGTTGCATATCTATACAGCTGTATTCTGTTTCAAGGTCTGTATAATTTATAACTCCCAGAAAATTTTGCAAATGCTTCTAGGATACTTTTTTTTTTTCAGGTATGTATGTTAAGTAATGTAAGTTAATTAGCATTTTTCAATCCTTCTCATTTTGACTGAGTAGAATCAATAGGATTTTACAATGCAAATAAGCTCAAAGACTTTGTAAAGTGTGTTAGGCCAGCTATATAATGCTGTATTAGTGTTATGTTTAATTTAATAGTAGTGCAAATGCTGATAACATAGATGTAGCTTAGACTACCAGAATTTTAGGGACATGATGCAGAGTTCAGCAATTCCATTAGATCAAAAGTTAACTTTTCAACCCTAATTTGCTTCTTTGAGGAGACTCATAGAATGGATGTCAAGAATAGCTTGCTACAGCACATTGCAAGACACAAAGTTTTGGTAAGACTTCGTATCCTTTGAGCAAATTTTCAGCATTGCTTCTATGGCAACCTTATTTACAGATTGCAAAGTCTCAACATTATGGTCTCTTTTTACATCTTAAAAGAATGAGAAATGTATATTATAGTACTAAATGAGGGTGTTACCTCCTTTGCAGTGCTCCGCCATCAGAGTTTACCAAGCAGCAGAAAGTCTCTGCATATGTGAAGCTACAGCTTCATGCCACTCTCAATTAACTCATAGTGGATGCTGGACATTCATACATGAACAGAAACCTCCCAGAGGAAAATGTTTTCATTAGATCTCAACAGTCACCCAGCTTCCACCAGTCTACAAAGCAAAACCCCTCTTTGATCTTGGACTGAGCTCTCAACGGGACAGGGCATATTGCAGCACTATCACATAGCAGTATAGCTCTGTTCACTGTTGTCATAAGTAATTTAGCTTTCAATACGGATTAGAGGATTTTTTTTTTTTGCCTGCAGTATGAAGAGGCAGTTTTTACTTTTAATTAGCTATTACCTGCAAATAAATCCATTTTTTAAGAAGTGAATGATATCTATTTGCAAAGGAGTCTTTCTAATCAAGTTCACAAGATTAATCCTTGATTTGAGATAAACTCTATTGAGCAACTTTATAAATGTTTATCTCTACAAATTCTTTTGGTTCATTTAGCTCTTTGGAATAAATGAGATGGCATCCAAATAGTTTTTAGTCTGTTGATTTGATTCTTCACTTTTCATTCTCTTTTTTTTGTCATCTGCTTCTATATTTAGAGAAAGCATTGGCCTGTGCATTCTTAAACCTCATATAAATGAGTTTAAATTGAGCAAGATATTTGATCAGATTTTTCGAGAAGCCTTTTTTAAAAAGGCAGATCTGTAGACATGAGAGAAAGGAAAAAAAAACCACAATAAAAAAAAAAGAAGAAGTATTCAGAGTAAATTGAAAGCTAGCTTCTTGGTAATTTCATATAAAATCTCTTATAAGATGCTCCCTTTGAAATTATCACGGGTAGTAATGTACCTGTTTACAGCTTCCTGGAACTCCATTTCTGTATCATGACAACAAGATCTTTTTGATCATGTAAGGTGGTAATCACCTCCAACATCTTTCCCCCCAGCTGCAACACACGTAGATTTTCAGACAACAGTAGTAATTTAGACTGGTTTTGGATTGATGCAGAAACCTGATTGTGATTCATCCCACCTCACTTGGAAAGCTGTCTTAAGGCAGGATGAATTAATTCCAGGAGAGTGCCCTTATACTTGCACCTAATTGATCTTTGACTTTATTTGGCTAAAAGTAGAGCGGATGAAACTTGCCTACCTGCACTGAAAGTAAGGATGCTGGCAGATTGCTGTGTCATAGAATCATAGAACCACCAGGTTGGAAAAGACCCACCGGATCGAGTCCAACCATTCCTATCAAACACTAAACCGTGCCCCTCAGTGCCTCGTCCACCCGTGTCTTAAATACCTCCAGGGAGGATGAATCAACCACCTCCCTGGGCAGCCTGTTCCAGTGCCAAATGACCCNTCTGGACTCGCTCCAAAGTCTCAAATCCCTCTTGTGTTGAGGGGCGCAGAACTGAACACAGGATTCAAGGAGCGGTCTCACCAGTGCTGAGTACAGAGGGAGAATAACCTCCCTGCACCTGCTGGTCATGCTGTTTCTGATACAAGCCAAGATGCCATTGAGTGTGACACAAAGCACAGTTTTGTATGACAAAGATATGTGACCTTCCTTTACCTTTTCTGAAGAGCAGTGTTGACCTGCAAGAGTTTGTAAATGAAAGACATGCAAGATGAGAAATGTAAAAGCAAAGACTGAAATGAAATTTTTGAAGTGGTAGTAGTTAATAACTGAGGATCTGGAGAGAAAGACACTGGCATGAAAATACATTAAAATATGAGGAAAAAAAAGAAATACAGTTGAAAGACTCAATTAGGTGAAATTATTTTCCACTCATGAGAAAGCACAATGCAACAGATATGTCATTGTCTGAGTGTGTTTGCCTGACTAATAGATTCATCATATGTTTGCATCAGGAGTGATGAGTATACTAATGTTTAGCCTGTTGACTTTATTCACCAACATCTATTGCATGTACTAGTACATTAGCCAAGAAATTACTCATAAATCACATACAATCCCACTTGCAGACTTTCTAAACCTGGTGAAGAGACCCTTACAAACGTAATTTTCCAGTGAAAGTAGAGGTNATGAAGAAGCATGGAAGAACTGTGAATTACTGTCAGCACCCATGACTACTGGAAGGCACCCAGAAATCTGGTGGACTCCTCCTAGGTGAACCTCTGAGAGATAGGAGCAGAAGAAGGAGCCAGAGCAGTCCCGCAGTCTCAGTGATCCTCAAGGACAAAGGATTTTGCTCAATGCCTCTGCCATAGTATTGACTTGTTTCTGTTTCTCTTTCTCTTTTTATGTTTTGCCTTTTTCTTGCTTGCTTCGCCCAATAAGTGCTTTAAGGGTTTATCTCTCACTGTGTTTTGTCAGAGCATAGTACAGCGCTGCTGCAATACTAGAACCAAGTAATACTTTCATTTTTCTTACTATAAAAGCCATTTTCTATACATAAATATAGTTCTGGTTAGCTCTGAAATGTTCTGATACCAACAAAACTAAAAAAGGAAACTCCTGACAGTTTCCCAAGAGACATAAGGTAGTTACTCTGCAGATTTTAACCATACAACAGTGACTTACCCTTGTGACTTACATTTAAGACTAAACATTGGGAAGAGTAAATAAATGACTTTTCCTTGTGACTTACATTTAAGACTAAAGCTGATTATTTATTTCTACTTTTATCTTTGCTGCTTTGTTGTTTTCTATATTCTTTTTTTTCTTTTTTTTTGGTGTAAGCTATCTAACTTCTCTAAAATCTTCAAGAAATTTGACTACCAAGACACTAAATAAGG
>WAAB01014222.1:14931-46813 GCA_013389865.1 Piaya cayana | reverse complement strand
TTAGCCTGTTGACTTTATTCACCAACATCTATTGCATGTACTAGGATATTAACCAAGGATTTACTCATGAATCACATACAATCGCACTTACAGAGTTCCTAAACCTGGTGAAGAGACCCTTACAAACGTAATTTTCCAGTGAAAGTAGAGGTAACTTGCTAAAAAAAAAAAAAAAGAATCAGATGGTACCCTCCTCTTGAGATTACCATGCACAAAGAAACTACATCTCATTGCTCCTAACAGAAGCATTACATGTCTCCTAGCATGGAAATGGCTGGACAAAACAGAAACATTAGGAAAAGGAACTCTATATTCAGGGGAAATAATATGAAGAAGCATGGAAGAACTGTGAATTACTGTCAGCACCCATGACTACTGGAAGGCACCCAGAAATCTGGTGGACTCCTCCTAGGTGAACCTCTGAGAGATAGGAGCAGAAGAAGGAGCCAGAGCAGCGCAATCTCAGTGATCCTCAAGGAGGACAAAGGATTTTGCTCAATGCCTCTGCCATAGTATTGACTTGTTTCTGTTTCTCTTTCTCTTTTTATGTTTTGCCTTTTTCTTGCTTGCTTCGCCCAATAAGTGCTTTAAGGGTTTATCTCTCACTGTGTTTTGTCAGAGCATAGTACAGCGCTGCTGCAATACTAGAACCAAGTAATACTTTCATTTTTCTTACTATAAAAGCCATTTTCTATACATAAATATAGTTCTGGTTAGCTCTGAAATGTTCTGATACCAACGTAACAAAAAAAGGAAACTCCTGACAGTTTCCCAAGAGACATAAGGTAGTTACTCTGCAGATTTTAACCATACAACAGTGACTTACCCTTGTGACTTACATTTAAGACTAAACATTGGGAAGAGTAAATAAATGACTTTTCCTTGTGACTTACATTTAAGACTAAAGCTGATTATTTATTTCTACTTTTATCTTTGCTGCTTTGTTGTTTTCTATATTCTTTTTTTTCTTTTTTTTTGGTGTAAGCTATCTAACTTCTCTAAAATCTTCAAGAAATTTGACTACCAAGACACTAAATAAGGTATTTGGAATAGTCAACTCAGTGAAACAAGCAATGAATTTACTGGTTTATGTCTGATGACATAGTGATATAGGGAGGATGAAAAGGTATGAAGGAGTTTTGATTAATCTTTGTAGCTCGTTATGATGGGGAGGTTTTTTTCTTTTTTCTTTTAATAATTGTCTTGCTGGAATTCTCACAAGAAAGTCTAGATATGTATTTGATTTGTAGCCAGAGAGTGAAATAATACTAATTATGATTTTCTATCAGGTTTTTTGCTGGTAGAACCTAAAATCACTTAAACAGACTTTGTTTCTGCATGCCGTTACAGTGGAAAGCAGACTTGGGTCCAATTCATATTATATAACTTGAACAGAGATTATATTAGTTATGAAAATGATTAAAAAGAATTTCTGCACAGTGTTATTTCTCATAATATCTGCAGTCCATCTCCATCCATCTTATATGGCCATTTAAATCTTCTAAGTCTAACAGTATCTGTTTTCCACCCCAGAGATTTCTAATAGAAATATGAAATGCTTTCTAAGCAACAGCTCATTTTTTCTGTATTGTTTTGTTCAGTTCAGGGCAAATTTTCCTTTGGCATTTTTCCTTTCCCAATGTAGAATGTCACCAGATACAAATACATGGCTTAATCCTACTTTCCACACATCTATGCTCTCTTCTTTTTTAAGATAATAAGGAAATCTGAGAAATCCATAAGAAACTGCAGATACGACATCACATCTTTGATAGTCCAAACCACTGGTGGGACTCTAGGCAAAATGCACCCAGGGATCACAAACAGCACTAGATGGTGGCACATAGAGGACTGAAAAATGAGATTTTTACTGATGCTTTTATGGACCTAGAGACTCTTCAGTATCAACATTGCTGATTGCAACTGATTGACTTTGTCTGATTCAAAGTGCAATTGCAATTGACACTTATCAGTCAGATCTCCAACCAAAACATAACTGCTTCTTGCTGCTGTGGGTGAAGTACAGCAGAACTGCATTCACTTAAATGGAATTTTCTTCATTTTATATCTGTGTAAGTGTGAACAAAAGATGTTGCTGATACTGGAGGGAATTCATTGTAACTCAGAATGAAAAACAAACAAACAAACAAACAAACCAAAGTCAATTTGAAACACACATGAGAAAAGAATTTTTACCTGAGAAGAAGTAGAGCTCATATTAAAAATACGGGTCTCTTATGGATCCTTGAGCAAGGAAAATAACACATATATACAGAAACTCTAATCCCTGTTTAAAATGGAACTCCAACTCTAAGTACAGAAACCCAACTAGTATATCAGACATGGAATTTTTCTCCTCCTCTAGAATATATCTGTAGAAATTCAGGTTAAATCCAAAAAGTTACTGCCATGGTGAAAACTATACAAATTAGAATGAAGTTGAGCCCTTCTTAATTGGCATTAAGAAAGAAGAAGTCACATGAATATGAATACTTGTGATATGAGAGCAGTTTGGAAAAAAATAAATTCCAATGGAAAATAAATACCTTGACAACTGACTCAAAATGATCTGATCTATTTAGTGGCATTCCTTTGAAACTTGACTTCTGTAAAGGATTACAAAAACACATAACGAGCCAATTTGCCATATAATGTTTAATTCTCTCAGAAATCTATTTGTGACATGAATGTCTGTGATAACAGAACCTCAGAAAGGCCTTGGAACTAAAATAAACTCCAATTTAAGCCCATATGGGATTTCCAAACCCATCATTTAAAAGTGTCATGATACATCTGTGGAAGATGGGAAAGGATCTTTGTTAAAGGAAATTACTATGAAGTTTATTGGGTTTTGGTAGCATGTTCAAATCCTTGTTCAAACCTTCAGGATTCTCTTGGTCCATTCTTGGTGACTGAGGAACTTTGTTGGTTAGATGTTTGATAGGGTATCTGGTATTCTGTTATGATGTGTTGGAACTAGCAAAATAAAATGAATTATTAAATGCTATGGTTCAATATTTCTTCCTAAATCTTAGCACCTGTAAGGAGAGGGCCATATCTAAGAATGCATTTTATATAAGTCTTGAAACAGGACAAGGGAGAATGACCTCAAGCTCTGCCAGGGGAGGACCAGACTGGACATCAGAAAAAGATTTTCACAGAAAGGGTCACTGGGCACTGAACAGGCTACCCAGGGAGGTGGTTGAGTCAACTTCCCTGGAGATATTTAAAAGATGGGTGGATGAGGTACTCAGGACCATGGTTTATTGGTTGAAAGGAATGGTTGAAGTTGATTATCCTGGCGGTCTTTTCCAAACTAGTGATTCTATTATTCTGTGATTCTATGTTTAATCAGTGATATTACTTAATAACATTTGGACACTTTTTGTTTCAGTTTAATAATGGTATTTATACCAATATTTTGTAGATCAGTGCCTCTTAATTTCAGAACATAATAAATAGCAAAATTTGTCACCAAAATAAGTTAAATTCAAAATATAAGTAAATACAACATACTAGGTATTAATTTTAATTCAATCTGGTATTTTCTACTGTATGAAGAAAGATAACTTTAATATATTCAGATAAAACTCTGAAACTTCTCCCACATACCCTTTGTTATCTTCCATGACTTATTGCCCAAGGGTTCTTAAGGGTTTATGGTGTTATATAAATGGTGCAGTATTTAATAGTAAAGAAAGTGGCAAATCCATGAAAAATGCAGTGGAAAATTGGGAAATGTGCAAAATCAGCTTTGTGCAGACTTATAGATGAGGAAAATCTGATGCCTTATAGAAAAATGTCTATAGGAGCATATCTTGTAGTTTATTGCATTACTACCAGAGATTTCATAGGAGAAAACTTGGAGCACTACAAATATAATAAAAAATAGTAATACCATTGATAATAGAAAAAAAAAAGACAGACATCAATATTAAAAATTACCTTCTTGTCCTCCTCAAAGTAGTTTGAAAGAAATGTTTCTGGCTGATGGGCTTTTTCTTCGTCTTGAAAGTGGAAGAGTTACTTTAGTGTAATAACAGTATTTATTGCTATGGACAAGCCCAAGCACGTTACCTGAAGAGGTTTTAATTGCTGGAATACAGAAACAATGGGATGACATGAAAGACAAAAAGGATTCAGCTAGAGGCAGCTTTCCTGTTGAAAGCTCCTACTTCAGAAATAAAGGCAAGTTAGTATAACGTCAGAGGTGAAATGAAAACTCAGAAAGGCAATTTTTGCTAAACCAAGCCCTGTGAATTTACCTACCCAAGCATTTTAAGATCTTCACAGGGACAAGGAAGTAGATATCAAAACCCATGAAATATTTGCTGTTTCATGCATCACCTGGGATGATTGTATCTTATTAGATTATGTCAAATCATATGAAAGATAAAAGAAGAGATTAGATTTGATTGTTCACTGTTGCTTTGAGATTCAAAAAAGATAAATGTCTCTGAGCTCTGTCAAAAGGGCTGAGTGGTTGAATGTCACTCGTGCACCACAACTTGAAAATTCAAAATTTTCCTATCTCTTGAGAAGCTTTTGTAACTAAGATGGAGGCAAGAGTCCTGTTACTGGCTTCTGAAGACAAAGTATTTCTTGAATGATATTTGAGACCTGTACAATTCTTTGTACTTCCAAACTTAGGGATATACAACCTAAATGTTTTGAAAGCTGTGCTCATCCGCAGAAATTGAACAAGCCTCAGAATGAGTAAGATTCCAAAATAAGTACATTGTCATGAACTCCATCATGCTCATTAATCATGACAGGTAAATTCTCAATGGATAGTTTGACCTAATGATACTAGCCATAATATATTGAAGGGACAATATTGGTGCAAACATGGTTGGTTTCCTGACAACTTGCCAACATAGTTATAAGCTAAGTAGGACACATGAAACATCTTAAATAATCTTGAAGAACACAAATTCAGATGAAAGATAATCAGAATGAGAGAAGAGGTTAGTTTTCAGTGTCACAAATCTGAACACATGGTTTTTGTTTGGTTTTTTTTGTTTGTTTGTTTGAAAGGACCTTTATTTTAATCCCAATGGAGTTATTTTTGGGAAAACCAGACCTATAACAGGCCTTTTGTTTGACTTGAAAAGAACATGACAAATAATCAAAACAAGAAGACCCTTCTAGCCTACTTTTATGTCAAAGTAACCATATTAAAGTTGCATGCCTGTAATTTTTTTTCCTTAGAGAACCTACTACTTTGATTTATTCCCTCATTTAAAATATGGAAAATTATTAGAACTGGTAACATTTTGAAGGACGGAATTGATGTTCTATACAACAGGTTATGTTTGTGCATTCAATGTGATATGATGAAAGAGTGAAATCTTTCATAAAATAGTCCATTAAAAGCTGACTTTATATTGCCACCTCTCTAAGACTTAAAAACACATACTTTTTTTCCCTCACTTCCAAGGTGCTGCACCAAATGATGAAATAAGTCTATGATCCTTGACTAATTATTCTGAAACTTTAGGAAAAAAAAATTTACCCCTTCTGTCCTTTGAAGAAACTGTATTTAATGTCAATATAACATTCAGTACCTTCAGCATTTCATCAACATCCTGAACCCAACAGCAGATTTGGAAGTAGCATGACTAATATTTTCTCACTCTTACTGAACTTGAGACTTTCACCAAACACAGCTTTTCATTCATCTCTCTCAGTGATATCTGAAGTCTTGACTTTTCTTTGTGCAGCAGGCATTCCTCTATCAATATTTACTGTCTCTCTTGCAAGTTATTATTTTCTCAAAGCAAAAGCCTTGGGTTTTTTGCTTTAAAAAGGACAAGACATTTATACTCACAGAAAGAAAAGCTCTTCAGAGTTAAGGTAACATCCAATACACAAGTAAGGTATGGTTGAGAGGAGAAAATAGAAATGGGAGAAAAAAATTGTATATTTATATTAGCATCCACCAAATTTTATGAAGGATTATCTATTTGTTCCACTGTTAAAAACTTACCTTCTGCTATGATCGGCATTTAAATCTATCATCACAATAAGGGATAAGAAGCACTTTTTCAAAAGACAATACAGGTGCTTTCTTTTTAAACTATTAAGTTGTGGGGGTTTTTCATCATGGTAAAAAATATTACTTAAAATATTCAAATTCTAATATATCAGTGTACTTCAGAAGCTCTTTCTTTAGAGGCAGTAATTTAGCAGAAGATAAATTCATACAAGGTTTACTGATTTCAAACACCTTTCCAAATGCCTCATTCAAGTAAACTATTGTTTTAAATTCCAGAAAAAAAATGCATGGAATATTTTGCTGTAAAGAGACCCATAGTAAATTTAGGTCAAGCACACGCTATCTTGCTTCTTAGATACATAAAATCTTGTTGTGTTTTCCTGGAGTTAATGTGTGAAAAGAACAGACTTTATAGAAAACTCAACTGGGTGTAGAAATACTTGATATTGGTTTAGAACTTCTTTTTGTCACAAAAAATCTGATATGTTCCTATGAATATGCTTTATTCTGACTAGTCCTTTTTAATCACATTGTAGTAAATGTTTTGCTGCGATATGTTAGAAATGTAGATAAACGGGCATGTTTCAAATATGATACAATATAAACAAATGAAGTTCAAGAAAACGCATTGCCTATTCACTCTTTTTTTCCCTAAGCTTTGTATTTATTTTTATTATATACCTTTTTTTTTTTATTACTGTGGTTGGAAATTTGACAGTCAGGTTTTTGAAAACACGTAGGCAACTGGGAACATAGGCTTACAGAGTATGAGTCAACCTTGTACCCTTATGACTATTTTTTCCTTTGAAATCCCAGCTGTGGGTTTCAGAGAACATATTTTCAAAATGGCTGAGGTCCAGGTTCTGATAGCTCTTGTGAGAGTAAAGTAGAACCTGAAAAATTCAAACACGCTATCAATCAGGTCATTTGAAATGTAACCTCATGCTATTGAATTGAAGACACAAGAGATGCTTAATTTTTGGAGATGAAAATTTCTAACCGCAAAAGTAATCTGTTCATCTGAATATGCAGACAAATTGATAAGCATGCTGCAGTAGTTCTATGACAATAGATGGCGAGTGTCAGTAGGTGAAATGGAAGTAGTTAAGTAGTTAAACAAATACTAACAATTCTTTGGCTAGGACCAAGGGAGGTAGAATAGCCTACTGAGTGAAAAAAAATCCCAACTTTTTCTAGCAGAATATACTTCTTTACAAGAGCTTCTTAGCAATTTAGATTAAAATTCCCCTCCCTTCTTTCTGCTGCTTTTGTGCCCTCACTTCTTGCCACTTCTGGTCCATGCTTTCATAAGCAAATATGGAAAAATAATTCAGGATTAATAGAGTTTTTCCTCAAGCTATGTAGCACACGTGTTTCAGACATTCTGTACTTCAATTGGTAGAAAATCACCCTCCTATGGGGTGCAAATCCTCACTGGATCAAAGACTTAGTAGGATCAAAGAAGGGGAAAAATCCTTAGGAAATGTCCCTGTGAGTTACAGAGTTAAAAAATTATTTCCAGAGGGTCTGTTTCAGAAGAGTAATTGATAATGCAACTTGTGTTTCTATATCCTTGCATATTAAGTAAAAAACATCTATTAACATTGCCTAAAAACTCTAAAGGGTTGTATAATTAACATCAGAATGGCATAACTATAAGAAAAAGTGTTTTCAGATAGCAGCACTGTTGAATTATAGTGTTAATTTTTGCAAAATATGTCACATTTAAATAATTTGCTTGACACTTTCTTACTCTGCTTCATTGCTATTTTGTTTTCAGTGTTACACATCCTCTTTTTGCATGAGTAAAAAAATCAAAGAATATATTCATCTGGTTGAAAAAAGTAATGTATATGAAGAGAAAGAAAACCAGACCTTACTTCCAGGATTACACCAGCCAGGATAACAAACTCTCATTACTGTCACTGGGGTTAAGAACGTACTGGAGGTTATTGACTTCACAGATGTACAAGGAATTCAAAATCTCAAACAGTTCAAGGATAATTTGCTTTGGTGGGGATGGAGGGCTTTCTATGTTTTCATAACTTCTTTTAACCAGAAAGGATGTTGTTCTAATTTATTTTAAAACCTTTTTTTTTTTGAGACATACATCAAAGAGTACACCAGTTAAATTTCTGAAGTAAATTTGATCATATTCTTATCTTGCAGCTCAATAAGTACTTTAATTTTGACTTTGAAACTTCAATTTTGAATTAAAGCTGTGATTTGATATTTGCTGCAAGTCCTGGACTTATAAAGTTGTTTTACTACTTTCATATACTACAGGATAACGTATTACAAAATAATCCATAAGGCACACCATTCTAAAACCTTGTGATAATATAACATATCACATAAATGTAAATAGATAAAGCTGCTTTAGGAAAGGTTACAGTAAAATTTCTGCATCTACAAATGCTTATTATTACATGCAGATAGAAACAAACAAGCTCTTCAAGTGTAATATCTGCCATAAGTAAATAATTTTTGCTTTCATATTTCCATCAACATTTTCTAGTTTTGTTGAAGTATTTTGTTACATAAAAATGAGGGTTTGATTCTTTTCTAATCATAACCAGTAAAAGAAAAGATGTTGATTTTCATGGAATATTCATGTGACACATTCTTCAAGCACTAGTTGTTTTCTAACAACCTTACAAAGTAATTTTCTGTAGGGAAAAATACACAAATTTCCAAGTAACTGAGAAACATGTAAAGTTTCCATAGATCTATTTTCTGGTGAGAGCTATTGTATTATAAGAAATAGCTTCTAGCAAAGACAGCAACATAAAAATTAGTTCTGAACTATATGAGGAAGGGAAATTAGGGAAAGGGCAAGTTTATAGTTATTTATATGTTATTTCTCCATGCACTATTCTAATCATTTTTTTTATTTATATTGTACAGTGGATTATTATCAGAGAAATCTTTGGCATGGCACCTGGGAAAAGTGTTATTCAAGATACATCTGTCAGGAGCTACCTTTTCAGGTGGTGTATTACATCAACAAAATGCATCTGAAGCAGGCAACCTCTGTGTTTCATTATGTTGCCTATAGATGCACAATAAAAATTTCTAACATCTGCTATTTCTCTTCCTATACCTGATGAAATTATCTGTGGTGACAGATGGTACAAATGAAGCTAGAGGCAAAACTGTAATTGACTTTTATGGAGTTCCCTGGATTTTTTTAGGAAGAAATTTTCATATTTTGGCTAAAATAAGGAATTTTTTCCAGGCTTAAAGCAGAGCAAAGGTATACTAAGTGTTGAGTTAATTAGTTTCATCAATGCAATGCATCTAGACACAAATAACAATTGTCTTTTAGAGTCCCCAAGATTCTCGTTTCTCTGTAATTCACTTCCTTTCGCTGCTGCACTTCCTGAAATGTGCATCAGACCTCTAGTGCCAGACAGACTTAAATCATAAAAGACATATGACCTCATGCAGTTTTCTTTCAGAAAAAATTCTTAACAACCTATTGCAAAGGAGGACTCTTCCAGATTGGATTTCATTACTCTTTCAGAAGCATTTATAGTAATCCACCTGGAAATAGCAATACACTACATGTTATTTTACATATCAATTCTAATTTGGAATAAAGATGTTGCTGACATATGTCTAAAATGGGTTTATATTTTCATATATATTTAAACTGTAATGTCATTTTTGATCAAACTAAGAATAACAAAAGACCACTTGAAATTTAATTCCAAATTAATTTATATTTTGAGGGATTAATTTAAGTCCTTTTGTTGTCATTTTCACAGAAGTGGGAGAAACTCACATCCAAGGTAGCTGTCTTTTTTTAATGTACTACTATTGAATATGAGACGTTTCAGCAAATAATTTGTTTGCCTGTGCTGTTGTCATAATCGAACAAGTTTACTCACTTATTTAACTGACTAAGTTAAACTTCCCTATCTCCATATAAAAAATAGCTACAGCAATAGCTACATCAATTCCTCACTATTATAAATATTCAAATCCACTGAACACACTGTTCATAACATCTGTGAGTAAAGAGAGAACACATTTGCTGTCTCCTGGTATGTGACATTTACAGTGGTAGAACATTTGGTATGTATATTGTTCAGTCTCTGCCGCTTATTTATATTTATATATATCTCTGAATACAAGAATGTAAGCATTTGTTACTGTAGTGTCATTTATGTTGGTGATTCTCTGAGGCCCTTTGACCTGACTGGTGGCTTCTAAAGCAGATCTGGCACCCTATCTGTTACCACACAAGCCAAGGAATGACAAGCATTTGAATCTTTGACTCAAATATTTAAATAAACATGAATTTCCTGCACACAATAATTTGTACAAAAAAAAAGAAGAAAAAAGTTGCAGTTTTCTAATGTGTCCGATGTATTTTTAGCATTTTAAGATTTGTGCCCTTCTGTAGCATCTTCTCCTAGAGTTTGAAAAAGATATTTATATTTTTGTGTCTATGCACTGAGCAAGCAAGCAAGAGTGGGATAAGGAAAGACAAAATGCATTTTTGGTGTAATTTTATGGTATGGTAAGAATACTTGTTTCCTAAACTGTTCTAACCCCTACACACTCTTGCAGGCAAATAAAAAATGTTTTCTAACTGCCTTTGAGGCACATAGCACTTGACAATTTTGAAAGGATCCTTGTCAGTTTGCTGAGCCTGTTACAAAATCACGTAGCCCCAAGCTTACACAGCTCTAGTTTTATAACTCCCAGAATCCTTTTTACATGCAAGATCTATGTGCACATCCATTCTAGAAGCAGTGAGAGTTTGAACACCTGTTCCTTTTAAGACTTTTCCATTTCTTGCCATTATTTATAAATGCTCTGAAACACAGAACATAAATCATTACCAGTGTATTCGTGAAAGAGAAAAATGATTTGCCCTAAATATACAAATAGTGTGTAGAATTTTTAAGAACACTCCCTTCTACCCATCAGTACCTTGAATTGGAACAATAGTTCTTCCAAAATACATGGGTTTATGCAATAAAACAGGTATATATTTTTCAGACAACTTAGGATTAATTAAAATTCAGGGGTTGAAAACAATTATCCTGCTGTGAGTATTTTCTACAAGACAGAAATATTTGTTGACCCTAGATTAGAACAGCGAGCCCATTAAGTAATTTAATAACCCAAATAATTTAAGATTCCTAAGATTTCTGGTGGGAATTTTAAACAAAGAACTATTGCATCTGTTTGACATTCATGCTCCCGCTCTGGCTGTGGTTTCTTAGAAGAACATGTACTCATTCTGAAATTCAGCAAATATCTGTTATCAATATGCTGAGAAAGAAAATGCAGTTTTGACAACCAGCACCCCACCTTAGAAAGCGGTGCTACTGAAAGTTAATATGAGCAGGAAAAAAGGGAGTGTTGTATTCTACCTTGAAAGAGAGTACTTTCAGGTGACATTTAATGTATGTTGAGAATAGCAGCACTAAGTCATAGTAAACTGAGGGCAGCATTTGGAGAGAACTAGGGGAGGAGAATTTCTCCTGATTTATTTTTGTCACCAGAATTCTTAAGACTGAAATAGGCACCTTAAAGAAAGCCATTGCCAGTTACATTCATGAAAGGATTGAAATTCGATTGCTCTTGGCGGGCAGGAAAGGTCTGTCTGTGGTGTCATCACTTTCCTAGCTTTTATACACAGCTAGAGAAAGGCCTGTACTTTCTTATTTACCTCTTTACATTTTTTTTAAGACAATCTTAAAACCAGCAGTGACCAGGAAAAAGGGAATAGACACAAATTTATTCTCTTTGAAGGGCCTTAGTTCTACAGCTTGGAGGCTGAACACCATCAGCCTCCTGGGCCATCCAGTCCTAGAGGTAGTCTGAAGAGGAGTGGTAGTGCAGAGCACTGAAGACAAAACTTATGGAGCCTTGTAATAACTTTCCTAGCTCAGAGAATAAGTTGATCTGGATAAATAGCAGAGGCAGGTGAAATGAAGGCAGTGTGACTTTGTAGGGACAGCAAGGACATGGGTTAGTAAATGTAATCTATAACTCAATGTAAATTATACAGCACAATCCAAATACATAGCTCAGAAAGGTCTTGAGGGCAGTATCAAAATCAATTGTGTAAGTGAACAGTCAGCTCTATTTGTCATACCTAGAGCACTTTCTTTGGACCTAGGACCCTGAAAGCCTTTGATTTCCTTTTTAATGTGACTATTTGGTTCGTTTTATTGAGCCTTAATAACTGAGGTTTGGCAGCCTATCTTAAAATAAAAAAAATTTACTGTGGCCTGCAACAGCCACTGTGAAACCCTCCTCTACCTCTTGCCCCATCATCATTACTTATCACCACAATACAATGTTGTTATGGATTTCTTCAGTTAAACACCTCATTCTGCATGCTAAATAAAATCTATACTACAAAACTTTCTTCTCTGATATAATGTGTGTTTTACTTAAGCATAAATGTAATATATTTTGAGAAACTTGGGAAATTGGAGGCATTTATATGCTTTTGTGTTTCATAAATAACTAAGAAAGGTTATTAGATTTTGCATTTCTTAGGACCTTTTTAGCACAGCATCTGTCTCTCAAAATGGACATAATCCAACTAATACTGTATGAGACACCTCCAGTTATGAACAGGAGACCTCTACCAAGTCCTTTCCAGTTCGTCAAGTCCTTTCTGTTATACTTGAGAACTATTTATTTTCTTTTAAAAGAACATCTAAAGAACTATTCATTTTTATCATGAGTTTCTCTGGATTTTGTATAATGCTTTCCTTTGGGTTTTACCCATTTTCAAAACAAGAACTTACATTTATAGGATCTGGCCAATTTTTCCACCAGCACTTATATCTATAACCTTTCAGGTACCTCAGTGCCCCCATAACTGAACAGAAGGTAGAGTTTATGAATGAACTTGCTGAAGGAAAAATTCATGAAATGCTGTGTTCATCATCCCAGTGTACCTCTCCAACCTGAATTTTCCACACTTTCACAAGCTGTCAATATATCTCTAAAAACCCACCGTTTTAAATCAAAAGGCAACTAATCCTCCAGACAGTCACTACTGCGCTTTGCAGGTTGGAGTTTACTATATGACAGGTATAAATTCCAGATTGTCAAATTTCTTTTGATTCTGTCAGATATGGTAGTTGAATGTAGTCATTAAATAGCCTAGTGCTATTTCTGCTGTTAATAGGGAGAGAGTCAATACATTCTGAAGCCTCATATGTTTTATTGAGTTTTCCCAAATGGAAACTGAGATGCAGGTAATTCTAATGTCAATATTTAGGTATGAAACCGCATCACTGATTTTTTTTTTTTTAGTCATATTATGGCATTGATTTGTTTTAAAGACCTCGTAACATGCAAGAAAATATTGCAGAACAGGAATACTAAAGAAAACAACATTACCATGAGTAAGACAGGACTGTGGTTCAGATGATTCCACATGAAAGAGTCAACCTTGAACTTCACAACAAAAACAATATAGTTTTTATATATATATTTATAGTGAACTAAAACAAGACTACTCAGTCATTCTTTTTGGAAGATTTTAAAGCAAACAGCTCTTGATTTGGAAAGGCAGATAAAAGACAAATGAACTGTTTTCCCTCTTGTGCTTCATAGGTTATGGTCAATGGGCTGATAATTAAATTTAGTTACATATAACTTAAGTGCTTCATGAGGGATAAAACTAATTTACCTTGCTGAGAGAAGTAAACCAGTCAATAAGTCAGTATGTGAAAATACATTTTTGTTACTAATACATGTGCCCAGAGATCTAGCTAGGAGATTTTTTTGGTCAAGGTCTCTGCTTTTCAGGAGCTTCTCTAGACCAGTGTGCAAGCAGAGTATAAAGGGTCATCAATTTCTAGAACAAAAATGAGACAAAGTATTAACCTAGTTAATGTCACCTCCTGTCCCTGTTGCTAAGCGTAGCCTGCAGAGTGAAGTCCATCATGAAGATCACCTTTCTGGGCTCCCTTGGGAATGTTTCCTACTCTGTTATCCATGCCTGACACTAAGAACTTCACTGTTTGTCCTCAGTGCATTTTGTGCAATCTAAACCAATTACTCTATATATTCCAAAAAAAGAACTACCAAATGATTCTGTGATTTCACTGTCTCTAAATCAGGAAAATGGTATTTTCTAGTACTTATTGGTGTGATCCAACCAACACTGAAGCAGTGGAGGTTCATCCAACTACTTCAGTTGGGTCTGGATGCATTTATAATATGCATTATTGAGCTCAAAGATACAAAAATCTTCAGATTCTTGTCCAGTTAAAAGACAAAATTAGTTTCTTTTCTGTCACATTGATGATCCCACATCTGCTTTCCAAGAATAAAAAAGTGCATCTCTAGTTAATTTGTGTTATCATTCCAGTGAGACACAAACTTTTTAAATTTAAATTTCAAATTAATTGTTTGATAAAATTTCAGAGTTTTTGTAAGTCCTTGTGATTATTGTTTAATATTTAGCTTTTTCTCAGTGGATTGGTGATCTGATCAGGACACTTCATATTATGACCTGTGAATATTACAGCTAGATATTAAAGAATAAATATGACTAGTGAGTTGCCTTTAACTCTGTCCAGCTAGGTGACGTATGTATCACCGAGGAATAATCGGATTTAAATGGATACCTAAATTATAAGAACTAATAATATGAACTTAAATAATATCAACTACAATCCAAGAATTATTTACAGAAAGTGTTTTTCAATGTTACATTAAAAATCTGTCTGGAAAATCCAGTCTCTTTTGAAGAAATTTTTGAAATTAAAAAAAGGGCTAAATTAATCAAATAAATTATTCATTGAGAACTATTTCCTAAACTCTGTTAATTAAGCAGCTGGTTAATTACAGATTAGAACTACTCGTGAGTGGACAACTAGGGAATCTGGCTTATGAATTAATCGTTCTGGGACTGAACTGAAGAAGTATCTCCTCTTTCTCTCATCAACTAAAGAATACCGTTAATTATTCTATATATTGTGCAGTTTTATAGTTCAAAACCAATAAAATGCTAAGATTTTTTTTTTCCCATAAGATTAATTAATTCCAAAATTAGTATTAGACTGGTAACCAATGAAATGCATAATCATTATTTTTTAAAATTGTCATTAGATTCCTCTAAATCAATTAACAATCATGACATTCCATCCATCCTGAGGCATATGTGGATCATTCTAGATACATGGAACAACTGGATCAATGCTCACTTTTAAAATGCTTATCAAATCTCAATACACTGTGCACCTTTCAAAATGTCAAGGCCAGAGCTTTCAACAAGACCCCCAAAGGGATGTAGATAACTACAAGTTCAAGAAGTTTAAAATGTTTTATAACATCAATCAGAGTTCTACTTACCTGCAGAAAGAAAAGTGAGAAGGTAAATGTAATGTATTAAGGCATATATCCATCAGACAGGGGATACACCTCATAAAAGAAGATTGTGAAGAGGTTAATATTTGATATTTTTAACAGAGATTTAAAAAAACCCCAAACCCTAATTTAGGTCTTCATTATCCAACATTTCCACAGACACTGCCCACTGTGTGCATGCATTTTATAGGTTTAGAGGACTTATGATTTATAGGAAAGTGGCACTGGAAGAGATCTTCAGAGTCACTGAACGCAAGTGTTTGCTTGTTAACAAGTTGTTAAGGGATCTTGTCACAGTTCTTCTGTTTTAAAAGTACATTAGATGTCATTCTGACAGTTAGGAACATTCTGCTGGACATTTAGAAGAGTTGTAACATTTTCCACCTCCATATTTTGGTCTATATGTGTGCATGTAGAATCACTGCTGCTGAGCAGTGTTCTTTACATTTTTCCAGATGAAACTTGTTTATCATTTGGAGTCATTAATCCTGATACACTTTTAAATAAGAAAATGTAGTTTTTGTTTACTGCGCTGCCTAACTACAGTACATGGAGTACAAGCAAAACCTACTGATTGGTTCTTCAATCTTTTCTGTAAACTATCATGAATTCATTTAATTTTGATTTTTTTTCTACAGGAATTACAAAAAATGTATAGAGTAGTCAAGATATAAAAATGCCAGTAATTCATAAAATGACACAATCATTTTCATAATATATTTTCTTATCAGAAAAAAACCCTACTGGTATATTATAGGATCACATCTTCCTGTTGGCGGATTATGAGAATCAGGGTCATCCTGTGTTCAGCTAGTACATATAATTTTTTATTTAGTACTATTGGTTGCAAGTCCCCCCTTTCCAATAGATTTTTTCATTAGGCTTCAACCTTTTGATATTGAACTTTTTCCTGACAAAGTTTATCCTGCTTCTGCTATCACAACCATCACATTTATTCCATACATATGTCCTGATTTTTCACTCCATAGTTGAAAATGTTTCTCAAGTCTTTTCATATCAAAAATGTCATCAATGCTTTAAACCTCTTGTGTTTTGAAGAAAAGCGTAAGTCAGATCATTTCAGCCTGAAGGAATACCATGACTAACTTATCCTTTGATGTCATGCTTCACTGTAACAGCATGCAAAATTACATGTACCATCTCATGCTGGGTTTCTGCAAAGGGCTGATTAAGAAGGGTTGATGCACTTCTTAGTAAGGTGCTCTCCTCTACAGCGATTCTGAATTTAAATGCAGAGCAAAGGTAATTCCAGATGACAGGGCAGGATTTCTATTAGCATTTCCATAACAGAATCACTACTGTTCTTACACTTCCTGTTGACAGTGTACAGTGAGAAATAATCTTTTTCCACCTGGAGTATGTAGTAACTAGTATTCTACTGAATTAATAGATCAGAAGCTTGTTTCATTCACCAACAGATGCAACTAGAAAGCCAGTTTCCTTTGAGCACTGCATATTACAGGACTACTCTGAGCATTCACTTGAAACAGAACAGACCATTATCAAACAAATATGTTATAAACAGTTTTGCCATGAATGAGTGAATGTAATGACAATTGTGATGAAAACAGATGTCGATATTTACATTTATTTAAGGTAAATGTTGATCAAAAATGATGATCTATTGTAGGCTTTAATCTTTATTGAGAGATAATTATAGGACAGAGTGAGCTCAGATAACACCACTTGACCTTCATCATCTAACACAGATTAAGTGATCAACTTTTTCTTTGACCTCTTTTTTGCATAGGCCAATGGTGGCTTAAACTTGTCATTGAACAATGTGTCAATGTTATACAAAAACTTGCTGTAGAGTTTAAGATAGTTCTATAAACTGATTTTTTTTTTTCTTTTAGACTAAATATTATTGTTCTTAGCTGTGGGGAAATGAGATTAAACCATTACCCATTTCACAGGTTTCAGTGAGCTTCCATAACTCCAGATTATGATCAATACAGGTAAACTTGAATAATTTACCTGAAAATAATAAGTTGTCCATTCTTCTCAGCTTGGTCTATTCAAGGATTACAGTGATTCTGTACAAATCTCCAGGTGTTAGAGCTCCTTATTAAATGTGCCTCAAAACATAAGTAAAAACTATAAGCTTCTTTGTCTACTACCAAATATTTAAAAAGTATTTTCTTTTTTTAACACTTCACATCTGTTTCCTGATACAACATTTTATTTCAATAAATGATGGAATAGGAGAGAAAGGGAGGCTGCATATTTCAGTAGCTTATCTTTTCAGAAGAGGCCACTAAAGGCCTCTAACTGAGAGAGATATGAACTACAAAATACATGCCTGTTGTATATGAACTGTACACACTCTTTCAATTGAGTTTGCACAGAGGTCATCTAGGTGAGGTTTTAATTCAATGAACTGGTGAATTCAATAGTTATGTCTTGGATCAAAGTGTAAAAAAAATTTAAAAGCCCAAATAGTATAGAAAAGGTTAAACACAATATCATATTTTGTTTCCTATCAAATTCGTCATCTGTATGATCTGGCCTCCATGTGAATTTAAGAAAATATATTTGTAGTTTAGTATTAGAGCTTTTGGCCTTTACTGGTCAGGTTTTCCATGGAAGTGGTTTGATTCCAAGTAAGTGTGGTGGTGTCTGTTCATAGTTTTTGAGGAACGGCGCTTGTATGTGTTAACTAAAAGGTTAAGACATCTTTGTTTCAGCATTGTCTCAATCCTTTTTCTTCTGGAAGTGCCTTTTGTGTTATCACTTAGATCTTGAAAGGGATTCCTTTTTCTGGTGAACAACCTTGGCTGAAAAGTGACTTACTCAGCAGATACAATTCCATGCAAGTGATACTGACTGAAAATACATTGTGAAGAAGTTAAATACAGGTTCTAATATGTTTTCTAGGATCTTTGCTAGGAAGTAGACCACAGTAGCTGTATATTCTAGCATTACTTACCTTGCAAAATTGTATTAACAGCTAGATAGATTTGTAAGAACATTCAAGAGTGATGAGAAAATCAAGCAGTACTGGCAGCTGTAGTCATGCCCTGGGTTGAATCTGTCTGTCATTTATTACTCCCTATTAAATGTAGTTTGGATGAGCTGGTTTTTTTTTTCTGCTGTTTGTATGTTCTCTATATCCTGTACTCCTTTGAATCTGCATATCCAAAGTCTCTTATCTGTTTCAGAATTTCTGTAGTTTCATTTCTTCCATCTTTTATCCTGCATCTACCTTATTGGGAAGGTAATAAAAGAAGACAAATTACTATGCAGTTATTTAGCTAGTAAAAATTATTTAATTAAAAAAAGAAAAATGGATTGAATATATATATAAGCACTTTGTTGGCTGGAATTTTTCCTCAGTCTCATGATATTTTTATATTCTTGTGAGCTGCTAAAATAATTTGCCATTAGTAGATGAATTTTGCTTCTTATGCTGTTTGCCAATGATCTTTGAGAAGCCTTCATTTGTTATTCAAAATTAGGCATTAAATCAGATTTCTTTTGATTCCTTACCTTTTTCCACAATCATGCCATTGCAAGAATGCCTCAATTGAAATAAAAAGGAAAAAAAGAATGTAATATCCTTTTAACTTCAAGTTCCTGGTTTTATATTTTAAATTTGAAATGTCTTTCTCATATAAATCTCCCAATCATCTCTGTGAATTAGAAAATTCACTGTTGAAAATTTTGACAGCAAAAAAAAGTATACATGCATTTTTATAACATAAAAAATGAGAAAATATTATCTTCCATTCATGGTACTGACATAAATGCAGAAAATATAGAAAAGTATTGATTTTACAGTTTGCTAGTGATATTGAGTTTCTTAAGTTTACTGCCCTCCTTTCTACCCATATACCTCACTGAAAGCAAAAATGGAAAAGCAGGGCTCTGAAGTCATTGCAGTTTACAAGTCTGTGGTGAGAATAGGGCCGTTGTACAAAAGCAAGACTTACGTTCTGCTTGCAGCTAACCATTCAAAAAATAAGTCTTACAGGGGTGTATCAGTCACATCCCAGCATTTTTAGTGTGATAATGCATGCAGGTTTTTATATAAACACATGTATATCTACCGACATATTCATATATACCTAGAAATGTTTATAAGTGAGCATTGCCATGTGTATGCATCTCTGTGAATAAATGCACTTACTACTATTCCTAGTAGTATATAGCCAGTCCAGCTTGGGGAAAGTGACTGAATTCCCTTCTGACACATGCATCTCTGGCAGAATTGTCAATTATTTCCAACACAGAGTCTTAATTGCCAGTGTGTGAGCTGGAAAGAACCCAGGTTTATTAGCAGATTCCAGGCTCTGTTTGCATGTAATTTGCTAACAAAGAAGGTAAATCACTCTAGCCCAGACCATCATTCTGAAAGCCCTATGGTTCTTCCTTCTTTTCTGATCTGTATTAAATGTATTTTCTTGAGAAATACTGACCATCATGAAGAAAATTTTGAATTCTTCTGTTACAGAGTTTTTCCTATCAAGTCATGAGGAGTCTATTAACATCTCTCTGCTGGAATTACATAAAATAATCATGGGAACCGTTTATGTTAATTCAGACTAACTTAGATCCCTTTCTTATTTCAGAATAATCACTGTTACAAAATATCAGCATGTGTTAAGACATCAGGATTAATTTGTGAGAGCTGAATGACAACATTTCCAATGGCTTATTAAACACTAATTAGTTTTAAAATGGTGTGACTCTACATACACTTGTGTGCATTACAAAGTTTAAACATCTGTTTTATAAGTAATGTAGGTTGTAAGGTTAAAAAACTTTAATCCCATTAGGGGATATCTTATTGTACTATATAACAAGTGATACATTCAGTTCTATGTTATTAGAACCAGCATAAAATATTTTGTTCTTATTATCCAGTGTGTGTCATGTGCTAATTAAACAGTTGACTTGAATAATATGGGGCTCTACTTATCTGACTGATGTTTAAGTATCATAAATAACAGAATTTCCTTAAATGTCTGCTTGAAAACTAAGAGAAGCTATAGTTCCCCAGTAAAGTGGAAATCAAGGAAGCATAATGCAAGAGAAAAAAATAAATTATTTTACTATTACATATGTAGGTATCAGGATTTGTGTCATTTATTCTTGTATCAGCAGTGCAAATCATCAAGAACAAAGAGAGAAAAAAAAATCTAACATCACCTAGAATGCACAGGATTAATAAAATGCAATAAGCTTAAATAATGTTAACTTAAAACCTAAGTGTGTAGCACCTAAAAAAAGTTATCTGCTAGCTTAGCACCTGTAGCACACACTGCATTATAAAAAATGAATTCTAGTTAAAGATAACACTGAAGACAGTACAGAGTGAAATATGTTCAGAACTGACAGTGTAAGATAACCCTAGTTAACTGCAGATGCAGTGAAAGATCAAGCAAACAAGAACCTTCTGAAAGTATACATATTTGCTTAACTCTTCTACAAGGTTGTTCAAAGCCAAAAATATTCCATCTCCATAACAGCAAATATATGATCATGACCAGAACACTGTCACTTCCTTCACAGTTCATGTGAATATAATAGATTTGGTGCAAGGTTCAGGCTCTAGTTGTGTCTCATTCCCTTGGGTTATTTTTAAAGACAGAAAACTGTGTTCTAGTCTGGCTNAAAAAAAGAATGTAATATCCTTTTAACTTCAAGTTCCTGGTTTTATATTTTAAATTTGAAATGTCTTTCTCATATAAATCTCCCAATCATCTCTGTGAATTAGAAAATTCACTGTTGAAAATTTTGACAGCAAAAAAAAGTATACATGCATTTTTATAACATAAAAAATGAGAAAATATTATCTTCCATTCATGGTACTGACATAAATGCAGAAAATATAGAAAAGTATTGATTTTACAGTTTGCTAGTGATATTGAGTTTCTTAAGTTTACTGCCCTCCTTTCTACCCATATACCTCACTGAAAGCAAAAATGGAAAAGCAGGGCTCTGAAGTCATTGCAGTTTACAAGTCTGTGGTGAGAATAGGGCCGTTGTACAAAAGCAAGACTTACGTTCTGCTTGCAGCTAACCATTCAAAAAATAAGTCTTACAGGGGTGTATCAGTCACATCCCAGCATTTTTAGTGTGATAATGCATGCAGGTTTTTATATAAACACATGTATATCTACCGACGTATTCATATATACCTAGAAATGTTTATAAGTGAGCATTGCCATGTGTATGCATCTCTGTGAATAAATGCACTTACTACTATTCCTAGTAGTATATAGCCAGTCCAGCTTGGGGAAAGTGACTGAATTCCCTTCTGACACATGCATCTCTGGCAGAATTGTCAATTATTTCCAACACAGAGTCTTAATTGCCAGTGTGTGAGCTGGAAAGAACCCAGGTTTATTAGCAGATTCCAGGCTCTGTTTGCATGTAATTTGCTAACAAAGAAGGTAAATCACTCTAGCCCAGACCATCATTCTGAAAGCCCTATGGTTCTTCCTTCTTTTCTGATCTGTATTAAATGTATTTTCTTGAGAAATACTGACCATCATGAAGAAAATTTTGAATTCTTCTGTTACAGAGTTTTTCCTATCAAGTCATGAGGAGTCTATTAACATCTCTCTGCTGGAATTACATAAAATAATCATGGGAACCGTTTATGTTAATTCAGACTAACTTAGATCCCTTTCTTATTTCAGAATAATCACTGTTACAAAATATCAGCATGTGTTAAGACATCAGGATTAATTTGTGAGAGCTGAATGACAACATTTCCAATGGCTTATTAAACACTAATTAGTTTTAAAATGGTGTGACTTTACATACACTTGTGTGCATTACAAAGTTTAAACATCTGTTTTATAAGTAATGTAGGTTGTAAGGTTAAAAAACTTTAATCCCATTAGGGGATATCTTATTGTACTATATAACAAGTGATACATTCAGTTCTATGTTATTAGAACCAGCATAAAATATTTTGTTCTTATTATCCAGTGTGTCATGTACTAATTAAACAGTTGACTTGAATAATATGGGGTTCTACTTATCTGACTGCTGTTTAAGTATCATAAATAACAGAATTTCCTTAAATGTCTGCTTGAAAACTAAGAGAAGCTATAGTTCCCCAGTAAAGTGGAAAACAAGGAAGCATAATGCAAGAGAAAAAATAAATTATTTTACTATTACATATGGAGGTATCAGGATTTATGTCATTTATTCTTGTATCAGCAGTGCAAATCATCAAGAACAAAGAGAGAAAAAAAAATCTAACATCACCTAGAATGCACAGGATTAATAAAATGCAATAAGCTTAAATAATGTTAACTTAAAACCTAAGTGTGTAGCACCTAAAAAAAGTTATCTGCTAGCTTAGCACCTGTAGCACACACTGCATTATAAAAAATGAATTCTAGTTAAAGATAACACTGAAGACAGTACAGAGTGAAATATGTTCAGAACTGACAGTGTAAGATAACCCTAGTTAACTGCAGATCAAGTGAAAGATCAAGCAAACAAGAACCTTCTGAAAGTATACATATTTGCTTAACTCTTCTACAAGGTTGTTCAAAGCCAAAAATATTCCATCTCCATAACAGCAAATATATGATCATGACCAGAACACTGTCACTTCCTTCACAGTTCATGTGAATATAATAGATTTGGTGCAAGGTTCAGGCTCTAGTTGTGTCTCATTCCCTTGGGTTATTTTTAAAGACAGAAAACTGTGTTCTAGTCTGGCTTTGTAGATATAGATTAATGTTAAATCTTCATCTTTTTTAGAAATAACGAGGTTTTTTTGAACAATTGCTGCAGGACCAAGACTTATTTCAGTCTGATCAAAGCAATTTCTCCTGTATTCCATGCTCTATTCAATCATTAATTTACCTATTTGCCTTTGTTGTATGCACAAAATTATTCTATCTGTTTCTCAGTCATTAT
Organism: Piaya cayana; assembly: GCA_013389865.1. NCBI lineage: Eukaryota > Metazoa > Chordata > Aves > Cuculiformes > Coccyzidae > Piaya > Piaya cayana. Next base: position 23,547 of record WAAB01014222.1, on the reverse strand, counting down.
TTTACATGTTAAAGATGAACCATGTCAGCTAATCCCTGCATTGGCTGCTATACATATATGCTCATGAGAGATCTGCTCGGCAGCACTCTTCCAAATATACAGGTGGAAGGATAAATATTAATTTTCAATATTATGCTCTTATAAAATAGAAGTGCACTGTCCAGACTGTTCCAAGTAGATTTTTCTTTCCAGAGCTGGATAGAGAACTAGTAGCTAGAAGAGAGGTGAAAGCATTCTGTTATGAAAACTGCATGTGCTATTCTAGGGAAAAAAAATGAACATTCAAATACCTTTGCTGCTAATCTGCTATGTAGGTGTTAATTAAATAAGTTTGGGTTGTTACTTTTTACTATTCATTTTTTAATTATTATTCCTAATACCCTTCACTTGCCTATATTGTCCAATAATACGTCTGCCCCAATTCAGATTCGATCTGACAGTCGCTGATGCATCATCCAGCATTTTCTGCTTGAACTTTTAGTATTAAATCTTAGATTTGTTGACGTTTATAGGTGTTTTGCCATTACATTTCCTAAATCAACATTTCATTCTTGAAGATTTAAACTATGCCCAAAGCTAAGACGTAAATTTTGGGACAACATGGATGAAATCTTAGTTCCACTGAAGTCCGGTGGCACTTTGCCTATGAGCTCAAGAGAGACAACACTGTATTTTATATACTTAAATGGCCTGCTGCTCTGCATTTAAGCTTGGCGTGACAAATAATTTGTGAAATTAAACTATGTTTAAATAAAAATTTTGATTTCATTCACAATTCCACTAAATATTGTCTCAAGTTCAGCTTCATCCATCAAAAAACCCCAAAAAAACCCCAACTTCCTATCAAGAATTAAGTGGCATTTTAGCCTTGAACTGTCCCATCAGGGTATACAGTAAGGGTTACATTCTAATATTACACTGGACGTGAACAACTTGAGTTATCATAGGCTGTATGTTTTAGCTCAGTTACTCTGCTGTCATATCACATTATGCCTCTCCCATATTAATTTGAAGGTATGTGTCTTCATTGCAGCTAGATTAATTCCGCTAGGACCACTGAAGCATGTTATCACACTTTAATTTTTTCTCTTTGATTCCACAATTGTTCCTATCAGATGTGTAGGGTAAAAGATCTTTCTGTAGCACGCACTAAACCTAGATCAAATATAGGTCAATATTACACATCTGTTAGCTTAAGTAGAACATATATTATATAGTTTCCTTATGTGCCTGTAGGGTAGCAAGAAATATTTTATCACTTACCAAGTCAGACAGACACACAGAGCTGATAAAGGATGAAATGACCCTCTCAAAAAGATTTTACTGAATCTGAAACTTTAAAAAGAGTTTTGATGGACTCTGTCCTCTGTGTCACATGACTGCTGATTTTTTTTTATATGCCAATAAACTACCCTAAATACAGATTTATCACCTTGACAAGCCATAGTCAGAGAATGTCTTGGACAGATTGTGTAGTTTTCCATCAAATCTGTATAGGCAAGGACTCATGTATGCTTGGTTTTTTGACAGTCTTAAATGTTTGGATCTTATTTATCTAGATGACCATGGGATCACAATATATTTGGTTCCTCTTTCCATCCATTAATACTACATAGTGTTGTGACTGCCAGATTATTACCTTCCACTTAACACTTCCTCCAAAAATTTAATTAGAAATACCCAGTGTGCAGGCTTGTAGGATTTATTTTTGAACAATTTCACAACAGCTTTAAAGAAATAACAGATTAATTGCCAGACAGTGCTAATAAAGTGCATGTGCACCACTGTCAGTAAAATAGGTCTCTTAAAAAGCAAAAAAATGATCAGTTAATAAATAGATGTGGAATAGAAACTGTCTTCTTTATTTCTGAGAGTAAAGTATGACTTCATAAGGCTTGAAATCATGATAGATTATAGTTTGTTACCACCTCTACTATGTGGTATAGCTTAAATGTTAAATAATTTATAGAATTGCATGAAAACTCCTAGTATTTTATATACAGAATTCTTTGGTGTTTTAATATTTTCAGTCATCAAAACTAGTAATTAACACAAAATGACATTCAGTGGCTTATTGAGAGTAATATATTTCAAATAACCCAAGAGGATGGAATAAGTCAGATACAGGTTTGTGGTTCTGAGTATGATCTCACAGGAATGTGGTGAAAGTATTAGCTAATGCCTCAATCAATAGTGATGTGTACTGTAGATTTTAGGAGAAAACTCATCAGTATATTTTATGATCTAATGTGCAGTTTTACATTTTTCAAGAGATCAAAAAAAAAGAAACAATTGGAGCAATGTTTTATTCACAATGTAAAACAGAACGGAAAGAGGATTTGTGTTTCATAAGAAGAGATTTTCAGCTAATTAACTGCCAATTTCTAAAATGTTAAAATCAGTTGGCACTGCATAATTCTAATTAAATTCATGGGCAACTCAGGTAATTATAACTGAAGAACTGCATGATCCAAGCTCACAGTCAAACCCAAAGTTTTTCACGTGTTTGCTGTTTAAGTTTCAGCTGTAGGCATAGGCATAAAATGTGCTGGTGTTCTCATGAATCTGTTATGAGAATTTACTTACAATTTGAGATGTATTTTGACACATACAGAGCAGTATTAAAAAGACAAAACTAGTTCAGTCAGCATTCAATAGGGATAAAATTACATGTTTATTTGACATGGAAGATCACTTTAAGAAATTCATGTTTTTTAGTGATTTCTAGATAATTTGGTAATTCAGGTCTTTCTGGTAATCAGCATTAACAATATACAATTGAATTAAGTGTGTAATACCTCATCTTATTGACATGACAGGAAATCTTAGTCTTGAAACTGGCAAATAGTGAGTATAATGGCAGTTTCAATACACTGGACTACAATTTACGTTGTGCTTATTCTCCTGAAATTTCTTTTGACACTGCATAACTGTGTATGAAGATGCAGGAATATTTCATTTGATCTAACAGATCAAAGAAATGCTGCCATTCAACACTGTGTTTTAACACATACTGTTTAGTATATAGACTACAGAGGAACCTAAAACTCCATCATGATACACAGCCTACATATGGTCGTGATGCACTATAATACTTATTTTGTTTAAAAGTAGAGCAATGCTTTTAAACATCAAACTGATGATCATAAACTTCCTACACTACAGAAAAATTATCATAAATCTTCTCTGTATTTCAGCAGTACAGCGCACTTCAGGTCATCCTCCTCTGTGTTTAGCAGTCTTTAATATGAACAGAAAGACAGGATAAGATTATTCTTCTTTGCAACCAACTCAAGCTTATTCTTAATTTTTCATTTTCTGCCAAGTTGGCCAAGAGAAAGAGGAAGTGTAAATGAATAATAATACTATCTTTGCATTTCCTCATTCCCCTTTTTCTATAAAAAGAACAAAAATAGCTTTTCAAATGATGAAGGAAAATGCTTTCTATTTTGATAATGGGAAATGAACGATGTTTTCCAGCCACTCACTCTGTATACCCCTAATATATTCCTTCCATTTCAGTCACAAACAGTGCATACACAAAGATGACATAGATCAAAATAAAGTGTTTTGGTCTATTTACCTCAGTGTAATCTTCAGCTTTTAAATGCCAGACTGTGTTATTTTCTGTGTGCCTTTTACACTTTGACTCTGTAATGCTACTTCAGCAACAAGAGTTCGAAGCATGTGAGCTGTGAGTCAGGGCTATCCTCAGCAGGAGGAAGATCTTGCCCAGTACTCATCTAAGAGCTGGGTAGTTCCACCACCCCAAATGTGGCATCCACCCCTGACATCTTTTGAAGAGTTCTTGGGGAGAAAACTCCAAAGCTGTTCTCTTATCCTGGTAACCTGAACACCTCTTCCCTTCCCTTTTTTTTTCTCCTCCAAGGACTTTTTACATATCTATGCTGAGCTGGTAGGTGCCCTGCTCACTGCATTTAAAACAAACACAAACCAGTCTGCAGCTGCACTTTGCAGAATCAAACCCATCAATTTGTTCACAGAATTCCTTGCTTTTCTTCAAAAAATGTTTTGTGAATGAAAATAATGTCTGAGTGTGGTTTCTATGGTTACTAGCGCACTAAGAAATCCAGTAACTGTCTCATCTATTTATCTATTTCTTATTAAAATATTTGAATGACTCAGTCTCCATTTTGGCACCGTTTTATACCTGCCCTAATTTTACTGTTCTTAGTTTCACAAAAGTACCATTAAGTTCTGTTCTTACATTTTTGCATAAGCTACATGCTTTTTTAAGAGTGTTGATGTCTTTAAGGTAGTATTAAGGTACTTGCTAAATACTTTAAACCCTAGCTATATATATATAACATAACACAATGTTTTTTTAATTACATATGTAATGTTAAAGGGACTTACACAAGCTCATGTTATGTCCCCCTAACTTTCTATATGGTCGATATGTTCACTTTAATCCTTCAGAAAGGAAAGGGAAGGCAAATCAGTAGTGCTTTTTGTTCTTATGTTCTCAACTTTCCTATCAATATATCACTCAATGAAATTTAACTATGAATAATTATTTCTTACTCTGGAAAGAAAACTATTACTTTATTTGAATTTTGGTTAAAAAAAAAGTCTAATGTTATGAATTGATAGTTACAGTCTTGGTCTCATCTTCAGCTTCTCCTCTGTGTGAAACTAAACACTGGCATGATATTTTCATTTCCCCAGGTTATGCAATACTTTTCTATTAAACCATTCTTCACATGGAAACAATTCTAAGCCTTTAATCATCTTTCTTGTCCTCTGAACCTTTTCCACTCCTGGTATGTCCTTTCTTTTTGTTTGGGGGACTAGAGACACGGAGTATCGAATGAGGAGGTTTGATAGTTTGCCATGAATTTATTCAGTAGAATAATCATTCTCTCTTGTTTTCAATTTGTTTCTGAACACTTCATAACATTTATTGTGCCTGTTTTTCATGCCTTCTAAGCATTAAAGCAGATGTTTTCACGTGGCAGGCTGTGGTAACACCAAGATGTAATTCCAGAATGACAATTGCCACTTCAGGATCCACCATTTTTCTGTGCAAATCCAGGGTTATTTTCTTTCCCTGTCTTTACTTCTTGACAGAACTGCCCCAGGAAATGGTTGAGATACCATCCCTGAAGGTATTTAAAAGGCAAGTAGATGAAGTGTTTAGGGATATGATTTAGTAGTGGATGTGTACGATTGAAGTTGATGATCTCTGACGTCTTTTCCAACGTAATGATTCTATGACATTTACCTACTCTGAGTTTCATCTCCTACTTTTCCCACCAAAACCGTAGAATTGTAAAGTCTTTCTGCAATTCTTCAGTAACTACCTTCACCTCTGCTACTTACAACATAACTTTGCAACATCTATAAATCATGTTAACTTATTCCATTTTCCCTTCTCCTGGACTGACTGTGTTTTCAACATCTGTGGGATCTAAAGGCTTTGTCTAGCATGCCAACACTGTCACTTTTCCCATGCTACCCTACAAATGAACAAAACTTTGCAACACATCCTATCCCACTTGAGTAATGTCAAAATCAGACATTAACCTATCTTACAAAATCTCCTCTATAGTCAAAGAGTGGTAAAAACTCTAAAGATCAACTCAGCTCTTTAATTTTAGCTGTCTGACTGAAAGCTGAAGTTTTTTTGACATGTTTTCTGGAAGCACCTGTAATATTCACTGAGAAAAGATGAATATATGCCTAGCTGTTAGGGGATCACCGGGTGAAATTAATCCTATTTCACCTTGTTTTCTCTGTTTTTAAATTTGATTGTCTGCAGGACGGAAAGATGTCTTCTTTGGATTATCATGAGTTTCTACACTAAAAACACTTAGTTTACAGATATTTCTGGAATGTTTATAGCAAATATGAATATTATATTGGTTTCTGCAGACTCCACAGTTTACTTATTAGGCTGCAGCTCGATTATTTAGTGATAAATGGCCTCATGAAGTGAATCACAAGTTTTCATTATGGATAGAAGCTACCTCTTGTCAAAAGTGTTAAGTGAAGGCTAAATCACAATTCACAGAATTGCAGTGAAATATAAACTGATTTTTTTTAAAAAAAAGGAAAATAAAAATTGCCATTTCAAAAATAAAATCTTCATGACATCTATCCTTAAAATTCTTACTAGACATCACTCATACAGTTATTTAAAAAGGCATCATTTAAACTCAACATCTAGCAAGATTAGAATGTTAGAGCTCTAAAACATTCTCAGAGCTCCCATAGATATTATTAATTTGTTTTCACCAACACAGAGGAAATATACACGTATTCCTCTTAATGAAGCTTAATTTCTTGTTCAAGTAGACTACTGACCATTTATCTGGCAGCTGGGGTGATGCTGAAAAAAAGCACAGGACAAGCAAATTTATTAACTATTTATAGACATGGAGTCAAAAATTCAGCTACTGTTAAATTGTCATAGTTTCATTTCTTTCTGAAGATCTTCATCAGCATATACTGGATGTAGATCAAGTTCCACTACTGTAGTTTCAAATTAGTTTTGAAGGCTAATTTTGAAGGCCGTTTTGTGTTTAGAGATATTACTTTCATTCTTAGCTGGTATTTTTCAATCTGTTGATGCTCAACAGTTAAGAAATAAAAGATCATTATAATCAAGAAGGAAAACAACTCAGACTCAGAAAATATTATGTCAATGTTGCTGTGTACAGACTCACCTTTTGAGTAATTTTCCCCATGACTCATTTTCTGCCTTTGACTCTTATTTGTATCTTGCTTGCAAAAGAGCTCAAAGCCGCTACTTATCCTGCACTGAAGCAATAAAGCTTGCCTAAAGTCCTGAAAGTCAAAATGTGGTTTATTTTCTCTTCTATATATTTTGAATGATATCAATGCGTATTTCAAAGGACTGATCAGAAGATGTAAATGTTTTAACAATTAAAATAATTATAAAAAAAAGGATATCAAAAAATAAAGCTAGGAACAATCTCTTTTGTGAATGGACTCTCCACAGAATTACTTTCTCCAGATTCAAAACATGATACATTTTATACATTCTTGTGCTCTGGATTAAACTGTTTTACATAAAGTTATTATGAAATGGCATGGACAAATATGTCTGTTCTAGTGCACATTTTATCTATAGGTTTCAAGCCGGTGAAAGAGGTTGTCTGCTTCAGTGGGTCATGAAAAGAATTTTGTCTAAGCCATTTAAACTATAATAGAACGTGACAATTTACATGCTAAAGATCCAAAATGACATAATGATGGAAAATAATGCACTCTACCACCTTGTCACTGAGATTAGAAAACATCTTTTGTATTGTGATTACAGGAGATGAGGGTAAGTTGAATTTTCTTTCTGATGATGCTAGGTAAAAGATAATTGACCACTTGCTATTCCTAGGTTTCAGCTAGTGACTGGACAACAAAAGCCCAGCCTCCAATGAACACACTGTCATCAGAGGTAGATTTAATCAGAAAATAAGAAACAGGAAGATAAAAAAAACGCCATATAGGAGATAATAATCTCTCCTTAGTAAAACACTGCTATAAACATCTAGATTTGTACTGCATATATACATCAGCTAACGTGTGTACATTTTATTCCATCCTGTTTTTCAAATATGCCAAAGATGTCTCCAGGCACAAAATTTGTAGCATTGTAACATCTTCGAAGAAAATACTGTAGTACTCTTTAGTTCTTACCTGAAAGAGAATACTATGTTTGCACTGGACTGATCTTTAGAGGTGTTGTTCTTATGACTGAAGTATGTCTTTTTAAAATGAACACAAATTTTAAAAGTAAGTTTGGGAGATTATATTTTTCATGGACAGTGATTAGCAAAATAATGGGATGAAAGAAATAAAAAGAAAATACACAAATAAGGATTATTAATGAGAAGTAGAGACTATGTCTCTAATTCTTAACCACGAAAGGACCTCAGACTGATCTTTATGTTTTCTGTTGTCAAATACTCATTGACATCAGTAGCAGGAAATAAAACAACTTCATTGCACAGTTTTCCCCTCTGAAGTGACTTAATATTTCATTTCTAAGGTAATAGAGTTCAGTAGTACTAGGTGACATCACAGAAGAGAGCATTTAATATCTCCTATTCCCATCTGCAAAATTACTTTTTTTAACACCATATTATGTGGTGAATTGAGTAAGTGGGCTGGACACCTATTCGTTTTCCCTGAATATTTTTTTCAATACTCCTGCTTTCATTATTTTAAGTGTTACTTCACATATGTAGAGCATATGCTAGTTCTTTAAGATAGACTCTTACTTTCTACTTGTGTGACAGGCATGTATTTGTTTGCCATCTGTTGTCATATTGTAAGTTGGTATAATAGCTAGAACAATAGGATCCTTTAAGAACTAACACAGACAAATACACACAGCCCTTCTTTCTCTCCACTTAGAATCATAGAATCATAGAATCACCAGTTTGGAAGAGACCCACCAGATCATCGAGTCCAACCATTCCTATCAAACACTAAACTGTGCCCCTCAGGACCTTGTCTACTCGTGCCTTAAACACCTCCAGGGAAGGTGAATCAACCACCTCCCTGGGCAGCCTGTTCCAATGCCCAATGACCCTTTCTGTGAAAAAAATTCCTCCTAATGTCTAGCCTAAA
>WAAB01014221.1:15734-48289 GCA_013389865.1 Piaya cayana | reverse complement strand
TCTATGATTCTATGACTCTGTAAGTAGTCTGTATCGTGACTATTAAAAGTACATCACCAAAAGGGGAGTTGGACAAGAAAATCTCTGAACGTCCCATCCAATTCCAGGCATTCTGCAGTGAAGAGAATTTTCAGGAGTAGCCAACTGCACCTCTCAAAAAGAGTATAAGTACTTGCACCAGCAGATATGCCTTGATTGCTGATTCACTGTGCTAACCAAAAGAACATACTGCAGGGGAGGCATCCCCTAGGGAGCAAAGGGGGCAACACACACTTGTGTGAAGGCAAAATGAGCTACATTTACTGAATGTTACGGGTTTTTTGCTTGCAAGAAGCTTAATTGATCTCTCCTTACATGGCTGAGATGTTTCCAGACATTACTTCTAACCTTGAAAAATGTCCCTGACTAAACATGAAAAGATAAATTGCAGTGACTGCAGGTTTTTTTTTAGATTCCTCTTTGCATTTTTTACCCTGAGTATATTGACATTTCTCCTTTAACATTATTCCTTAAGTAACATTTTTTTCTGTGTAACCTGTGTTTTTGAAACAGGTCAGCCAGCTAGACCTGCATGTGCTGCAGTTAGCCCAGTCCCTCTTACAGTTTTCAGTCTCCGCATATTGAGTCCCATTATGTGATAGAGACATTTTGGGTTTCCATTTCATAGTCTGTGAGTATCTATTTTCATCTAGTTTTCATGATAGCACATGCCATTATTTCTCATTCATTAAGGTGAGCTTTCAGCAATCTTTGTTTTCTGTATGACTCTAGAGGAGGTGTATGAGGTAGGAAGAAGGTAGGAACTGAAATTAGATTAAAAATTATGTTTAAGAGATCAGACAAAAACTCACTTCACTGCTTCCAGGACACAGGAATGTGTATCATATCCAAAACAGGTAAATGATTTTGATATTCTTAGAATTAATCTGATTTATTTGCACTGCACCATAAATTACTGCTTAATGATGTGGAAAGGAAATATCATTAGGCTGGTTACAATATAATAAAAATAAGAATTTAACTCTCCTGTCAGACTATTGAAAATTATTTACTGAATAGAATAATTAGAATTCTAAATTTCTTGTAGGAATGTAAGAACTGCAGTAAGAAATGTAGTTAAACATGCATTGGCTTCATTATAAGAACATGTCATTAACCATACATTGACACACTTACCATATTTTACAGGCATAGTTCTTTTGTCCTGATGACTTTCTTCCTGATTTTTTAATTTCTTCATGCAATTGCATTTAGCAAAACAGATATTTTTGAAACTAATCTATTATAACTGGTTACTTGGTATTTAAAAAAAAAATCTATGTTTGAATTGTTTTTTTGCAAGATTCATTTCAGCAAAGGACAAAACAATCATTTCATAGAAGTTCATTGCAGAGATCCCTGAAAAGATGTGGTTTTTTTCCATGTAGCTATTTCTTTGGGATCAATATATGATGGTTAAATTGCAAATCTATCTGGCAACTAATAGATGGTAACTACACGATACAAAGTGTTCTAGAACACAGTGATGTTTTTGTTTTCAGTTGCTGCAGATATACTTTGAGGGATGAACATCAACAGCTCTCCTTTTATTTTGGCCTTATGTTTGAGCAAGGATTATAAGCTCCCATTGCATTTCCACATTAATCCAGGAGTGTGTCACTCAATTATTTTTAAATCTAATGTCTTTTGGTAGAGAAAATTGCCTTGTAAGTAAGCTGGCTTTAATTTAGCAAGCTGACTGAAGAAAGAATGCCAGTCTTTTTAAAGAAAATCCATTTTGTTAATTTCTAAAATTGAGTATGTTTGAGTAAATAAAGGAAAGTACTTGGATGTGTAAATGTACACAATTATAATCTATGCGATATTCATACTTGTTTTGTGATCTTACCCTTCTACAAAGTACCATTGAAAACTCTTCCCAGAATTTCAGATGAGCTGAATATCATGGAACCTATTGACTTCTAGTAGACTCCCTGTGCCTCTGAAATGTATTTGTAAACTATTTGTGGCATAGAGCCATGGTATTTCATAAAAATGGCTTGACAGATATTCCTCTTATAATGTCTTGAATCAGAGGGAGTTATAAAAATTGCCGTACCCTTTTACTCAGTAGTTGTATTCCAACAAGTATCCTGCCAGCCCTCTGTACAGGAAACGTCATTCCTCAGCCACATCTCTAGCTGATGTATAAAGGATTATGACTGTGTCATGCCTTGTGATTCATAAAAGATTTCTCTTCCTCCTTTTCAAAATGATGCCAGAACCATTTATGATCTCATCCTGCCCAGGAAGTTGCATGAGTTTATAGAACACAATTTAACACATAAGGCTGATCTCAGCAACTCTTGATTTTTTTATTCTGTGTCTGGATGGATTTTAGCTAGGGAAAGGTTATAGAATTACTCCATTCAGCTTCTTGCCTTAGAAATCAGCCTGAACTCAATAAATCCAGGGGAACAGAAACTTAATATGAAAATTATGAGCATATGTGTGCTGTTACCCTCTCCCTTTCCAAAGAGCAGCACTCTATGATTACAAACCCTGAGCCTGGGGAAGAGCTTCAATGTGCACAGCTTAGTAGTGAGCCACAAGTTTGATTTTCATACCTGACACTGCTGGAGGGTGCTGGAGAATGCTCATGGATTCTGTGGGAAAATACAGGTGAAATATTTCCAGACTGGTTGATCAATGTCATGCTTATGGATTACAAATTTTAAGACATTCCCAAGGTAGAAAGCTTGCTGCTGTTCAGCTTAAAATGTCAAATAATGTGTCCAGATTCTACAAATGTTACATACCTGCATCGTCATGTAGATGCAGGTATGTTTTATATAGGTATGTGAAAACAGGCTGCCTAGGGAGGTGATTGAGTCACCTTCCCTGGAGGTGTTTAAGGCACAGGTGGACGAGGTGCTGAGGGACATGGTTTAGTGTTTGGTAGGAATGGTTGGACTCAATGATGCGGTGGGTCTTTTCCAACCTGGTGATTCTATGATTCTATGAAAATGTACATAGCTATGCATATACCAGTTTGGTGGGGGGAATACGTGTGCAAATTAATCTATAACTTACTAACGCAGTAACTTACTTCTAATTAAGCAGGCTATTGAAACACCTGCTTTCTTGGTAGAAAGATGAAACTATATTGTTTTTCGCAGTGTAACTATGATCATAGTCTTTAGAATGATTTGTATTTTAGTATAAATACTTCACATTTTCCTACAAAAAAAGTTACAATAATTTTGTATGAAATTCCTTACACTGGAAAAGCTCATAAAAAAACTTAGATCGGACAAGATGAATGTATGCCCAGAAAGGCAGTCATAGAGCTAATGTGTGCCTAGTAGCAAAAGATCTGCAGATGTTGTGGGTTGACCCTGGCTGGATGCCAGGTGCCCACCAAAGCCACTTCATCTCTCCCTGTCCTCACCTGGACAGGGGAGAGGAAACATAACAGAAGGATTATGGGTTGATAAGGACAGGGACAAATCACCAATTACTGTCATGGGCAAAACAGACTCAGCTTGGGGAAATCAGTTTTATTTGTCACCAAACAAAACAGACTAGGATAGGGAGAAATAAAACAAAATCTTAAAAACACCTTCTCCTCTCACCACCCTTCTTCCCAGGCTTGGCTGATTATCTCTGCCTCCTCCCTCTGTGTTGCTCAGGGGCATGGTGAATGACTGTTGCAGTCAGTTCATTGCATGAACTCCTTCCTCCTCAGAGGGAGGACTTCTCACACTTTTCCCCTGCTCCAGTGTGGGGGCTCTCCCATGGGAGACAGCTCTCCACCTCTCCACAACTTCTCCAGCATGGGTCCTTCCCATGGACTATAGTTAATTAAGTGCTCCAGCATGGGTCCCTTCAACAGAGTGTAGTCTTTCAGGAGCATACAGCTCCAGTGTGGGTCCACCAGGGCGTCACAAGTCCTGCCAGCAAACCTGCTCCAGCATGGGCAACTCTTTCTCCATAGGTCCACAGATCCTGCCAGGAGCCCTCAGCAGCGCAGGCTTCTAAAGGGGTCACAGACAGACTGCTTTGGCCATCCATGTGCTCCAGCGTAGGGTCCTTTATGGGTTGAAGGTGGATACTGCTCCACCATTAACCTCCATGAGCTGCAGGGAGACAGCCTATCTCATCACATTGCAGGGGATTCTCTGCTCCATCAGCTGCAGCATCTCCTCCCTGTCCTTTTCCCCCGACCTTGGTGTCTGCAGAGTTGTTTTTTCGCGTATTTTTACTCCTCTCTCTGGCTGCTCCTGCACAGCACGTTTATTTTCTTTCTTACGTACATTATCAAAGAGGCGCTATCCCCATTGCTAATGGGCTTGGCCTTCGTCAGCCATGGGTCCATCTTGTAGCAGGCTGACATGGGCTCTATCAAACACAGGGGAGGCTTCTAGTAGCTTCTCACATAAACCACCCCTGCAGCCCCTCTGTGGCTGAAACCTTGCTCAGCAAACCCAGTACAGAGAGTATCTTACAGACATAAGATTAATGATTTTGGTATTAGACAGGACAAAATGCCTGAGGAATTCTGATTAATCAATCTAAAATACACTGCCATATGCTGGCTTAAGATAAAGCTGAAGAATAGATTTAGGATGTATCTTTACACTGTGGCTTTCACATAAGTCTAAGATAAATCTTTACCTGACTTAGGCAAAAAGAACACACACTTGCCTGCCACATCAGTGTGACAAATATCCATATTATTAATGGAACAGAAGTTATACTCTCTGAAAACTGTGTGATCTTTAGTGCAAAAGTTACAAACTTGGATCTAGATCCCTGCAAGCACTGATTGTTCCTTAAAATAAGCAAAAAATGTCAGTTTCATGTGCAGGAGTTGTGGTTACCCAGTGCCTACCAGAGATGTTAAATTTTTCTTGGTCCTGGATCCTAGAAGCCCGTTCCTCTCTTGCTCTGTCAGAAGTGTTGTCAGAGGGTGCTCAGCATTACTGCCTCTGCTCCTCGCACAAGGGTGAAGGAACTTCTGACAGACATGTCTTCTGTTTAGTCTCAACAGTAGCTGGAACTATAGGATTGGGTTGTTGTTAGTTTCTTTGGTGGCAACAGATAAGATGTGAACAAAATACTGGGGGGATGGTACAGAAACTGTCTGCCATAATATGTGTAAAATTATTGTTATTACTGTCATTACATGCATCTAAATAAAAGAAGCAGCTCTTTTTATAGGTAGAATAACAAATAGCTTTTCCTATGACATTTTGTATTTAGCTTGATTACAAGTATTGTAGGCATCCTTCCATGTTTCTTTTGCATTGAACCAGCAGAGGCACCAGTCCCAAGTTTGTTATTTTTCTCTTTCATCTTCCCCTATCTGTCTTTCTCCTATTTTGTCCTCAAATAGAGACTAATGAGAACTGATTCTCTGTAGTTTTATACTGCACAGTAGTTTTTGATATTTCTTCAAGCATTTGATGGTACTGGAAAAGATCTTAGTGAGAGTCTTCTGCCCTGTCAACCTCAGCAACACTGCGGATAGGGGAAAAAGTATGCCATGGCCCAAATTCAATGCAACATCTGTAGTCTTAACTTTTATTTAGGTGCCTAATTTATTTCAGGTAAAATCTTAAAGCTTAAAGGCTTTGTTCAGATCTGATATTCAGATAGCGAGAAGTCAGCCATTTCGGCATCACCCCTGGAGACTTTAAATAGTGGATACATAGTCTCTCAGTCCTCTATGTAAACTTATATTTAAACCTGGCTTCTATATTAACAACTAGTTGTCTAATTTCCTGTGCAATTGTCCATATGCCTTATATTCCACAGCCAAATTTTTTTTCTGCTGGTCCACAATTTTACACTGTGATTCAAACGGGCTTATAGGAAGGAAGGAAGGAAGGAAGGAAGGAAGGAAGGAAGGAAGGGAGGGAGGGAGGGAGGGAGGGAGGGAAATCAGTTTGATTCTTTTCATGTCTGTGAACTAAGATCTCCAGCTGTAGCAAACTAATGCAAAGTACATTAGAGCAAACATCAGCATTTGTGAAAGTGCCAGCTCTCAAGGATTTGTTTAGATTTCAGTGAACACATGCAGCAATGCACTTAGTGCATTAACCCTAACTCATAAGAAAGTTGATAAAAATACAGGCATTCATGGCTAGTATAACATCTTTAATGACCTAATTTCTGCCAACTTTGTTCTCTAATTTTAATTCATAAGAAAGAAGTATTAAATTTGTTGAACAAGGGGAACTAACTGCAGGGGAAAGTTCAAATATTGTACATTAATAAAAAATGACATTGTTTTAGCTAAGATTATGACTGATGAAAATGTACACCAAATATACCTGTGAAATTCTGTCCAAAAGAAAGTTAGGAAAATAATCTAACTATGACTCATCTTATGATGGTATGTCTAACTCTGCAAGGTGCTGAATATCTTCTCTTTAACCCAAGTTAAAGAGAAGCCATATCCTGAGTCCTTCTTCCAGAAGGTTTTCATTATAATATATATATATATTTCTTAAAAGATCCTGCTTCCTTATTCTGCTGGTTGATTTTTATTATTCCTACTGCAGTGAGGAATACACCATTCCAGCTTCTAATACACAAGACTCAGAATTTCCCTACACTCCATACTTATTTTTCTCTGCATTTATTCCAGACTGAATTAATTTTTTGAATGACAAGTGTCGTACCTATATTTCAGATAAGGTTTCACTAGAGCTTTCTACGGTGTCTTTAATGAGAAACTGTGTCAAAGGCGTGTGTTTGGACTTCAGTAGAGCCTTTGACACAGTTTCTTGTAGCATTCTGTTTAGGAAACTGTCAGCCTCAGTCGCCTTCCCTGGAGGTGTTTAAAAGATGAGTGGATGAGGTGCTGAGGGGCTTAGTGATTGATAGGAATGGTTGGACTCGATGATCCTGTGGGTCTTTCCCAACCTAGTGATTCTATGATTCTATAATGGTTTCCACTTACTGAAAATGCCTACTCTTGCATGTTCTAGGATCTCAGGAGTGTTTGTCATGGCTGTAGCTCCTTAGCAACTCAGAGTGAAGGATATATTTTTGTTAATTTCTTAAATACTGTGAAATAGCCCACAAATTACTCAGAAGTGGCTTTTTTTCAGTTATCTACTTAACATAGTCCAGTGCTCCTAAACTAATCTCTCCTTGTTTACAGAATTTTATCTGCCCTGGTCTAGTTTGATCTTGTCTAATTTAACTTATACTTTCTAGCTCATATTACCTTTATGACACTGATATTAAGATCTCACACAGACTAAGGTACTCAAAGAGAAGATCTAGATGTGAGACAGCTACTAATTTTTACAAGTTTGCATTCTTACTTTCTCTCCTTGCAGTTGATGCTACTGTCAAATTTCCAATTCACTGACACAGGCACAAAATTAGGTCTTTATTGTCTTTCCATCATAAATTCCAGGCAAATAAATGATAGCTGGCCCCAAGCAAAGGAAACTAGTTATTATTTTTCTTCTCCTTGAAAGACTATGAAAACGACAGTGAGAGATATTAAATACTATCTTTTAATAGGTTGTGTCTTATCTTCTTTTCAAAATTGATTTGGAAAACCTGCCAGCAACAGAAAACAGGAAGAGCTAAGAGGGAGAAATGCAAGCGTTACTTTATGGATCAGCTGCTATATACTTCTGTGACTTTAGAAGCACAAGACTTAGGCTTCAATATTTTGACTAGTGGGAAAATAATATAACTAATTCTTCTAAAAAACAACTGAAGGATGTTCACAGACAAAAACACAGTAAGATGCAAGGATATTATATAAATTAAACAAAATCTACAGAATTTTGGATCCTTGACGTTAGAAAAGCTGGAAAAAAACAGCTTACCTNAAAAGAAAAATCAAACTATGACAATATTATATAAATTAAACAAACTCTACAGAATTTTGGATCCTTGATGTTAGAAAAGCTGGGAAAAAAAGCTTACCAGACAAGAAAGGCAAATAAGGGGATGAGGGGTAGAATGATAAATTTTCTGGCAATGTTCTTAGATAAAGGGTAAGTACTGAAGTACTCATTAACTGTGGTAACTCTTTCCTAGATTAGGGCATCTGCAACTGTTCTATTTTACTCAGGGCGTCCAGTGGAATTCAGTACTGCAGCCATAACTGAGGCTGTGTTGGCTTTTAAGTGGTGATAGTCAATTGTTAGATGCTATCTCTCGGTCTGTTTTCAAACTGGCCAAAACAGTGAATCGTATGGGGAAACAGTTCTGGAAATAGTGCGCTATATTCCCAACTCTGCAGTTAATGCAGAAATTCCAGTTCATGCCCTAGCAGAAATGAAATGCTGCAGGACATAGTAACCTTTGAATCAGGAAGTGCAGGGGCTGCAAGGAGTACATGCACTGTAGCCTCCCAATTTCTATCAGGGTTAGCACTGGTATTTGAACTGAAGGACCACACACAGCTATCTAGAAGGCTCACAGTTTGGTTGTATAAGGGGTCACCATTTGTCTCATCATAATCATCAGACTCACCCCAAATATCACCATTCCAATCCTCTGTGAACACTATTACTTTATTAATTTGCCTAGGGTTAGGGAAATGCAAGGGCCACATCATCTCAGTCTTTTCAACTTTTTTGTTTTCCCCTGTTTTTCTATAACTGCTTCTACAGCTGTTCAATTTGCAGGGACAGTAATAACTCAGCTGCCTTCCTGCCTTCTATTTCCTCTCTCAGATCTTGTCTCTCTCTGTTACGCTTTTTCCAATCCTGACAAGTGGCTTCTAGGCATGTTCCTAACATTTTACAAATTATACCTTTATCTTTCCCATCCTTAGTTGAACACCTTGCAGCCTTTAGTTGCTTCTCTACATCTTCCTAGTCATACCAATGATTACAGGCCCATTCTTCTGGGAAGGCAGGATTTGGATGAATACCATGCTGTTGTAACTAATTGATGACACAACTTGCTCTTCTGCCAGCTACAGCAATTTTTCACAGATGGGAGACAACAGCAAAAGTGGGTTTAATATGATGCTATAAAAGTGCCAGTTTATAAAGTGATTCAAAAGAATCTACTACAATTGAGACAGTGACTTAATTAAAGATTTGAGAATGGTAAGGTTCACACAAGAATTACTGCAGGATTTCCTAGATTAAATCACATACATACACACACATAAAGATACATAAATATACAGACACGCAGAGGATAACCTATGGCAAAAATGCCCCTCTTCTTGAGTTTAGTGAATTACTTCTAATGCATCAGCATTCATCAACAGATGATTGTTGACTCTCAGGAAGTCTGACTTTGCCCTTATCCTTTTTTTGGCATGATATTTGAATACTTGTGAAATCTTACTCCTTCTTTTAATTTTCTTAGTGGACAATCTTTGAATCTTCAGAAATCTGCCCTGAGAGTTGTCCCAGCTTGAGGGGAGATGATGGTCACAGCTTACAGCAATGTTTTTCCATTCTGGCCACAATTTCTGTTCACTAGTTCTGTTATTGTTTACCAGCTTCACAATTCCAATACATTCCAGATTGCAGAGCTCTGGTAGTGTCCAGCATAGGCTATGATCCAGGTAATAAGTATTCCAGAGGCTGTCAGAGTATAACTGATCATCCCTCCTCACTGTCCTTGCTGGCAGCAGGAGTTCCAGATGCCTCATTGCTCCAACTCACTGCACATGCACAAAGGCAAGGGCATAATGGGAATTTTTTCCCAAAATGTGCATGGCTTGCCCTGAGAACACAGAGAGGCCCAGAGGGAGCAGAACCACCATAGTTTTTCAGCTCTACACTCCTCCTGGAGTGCAGTACTAGGTGTCTTTCTAGTCAGCATGAGCTGATAGGGCTTGAAAGACGAGACCCAGGACATTTGCTCCATATTTGCTGTTTGCTGGTCAGAGCTAGAGATATTTTCCCCAGCAGTACATGAAATCCAGAGCAAAGACCTCATTCTGCAGAGATTTCCACCTCATAGTGTTCTCAGGGATTTCACTTTAAACAAACAAGCTGTTCTGGTATATTCAGCTTAAGCTCCGTGTGCAGCTGAATAGCATTTGTGATTAAGGGCAACATAGAAAATGAAGTGGAAATAGATCCACCCACACTGAAAAAAAAGAGAATTATAAACCTTTGAGATCTCAAACTACCCCCAAAAATTAGGCAGAAGAAAATAGAATAGAACTGTTATTTCATCTGTTTACCCTTTGCATGGTGGTGTTTCCTCGTTCTGTACTTAGTTGTCCCTACACACCTGAAGGTCTCATTCATCTTGATGGAGATCAGGTTGGCTCCACTGCCACAACACAGTGGCAGCTTTACAGTAACAACTGAGTCCTATCCTGAGGACACCTGCTGGAAAAATAAGCAGATGTGACAAGAAGTGCACCACATACTTTGAACCAAAGCTGCAAATTCCCTGTTGACCTCTTCTGGCTCTAGGGCAAAATAGAAAACAAAAATTCTCACCCCATCCTATTCCCCATGAAATTGTCAGAATGAAGAATAAACACTAAGTTATCTGGACCAATGCAGAGATTACTTTAATCTTTACTGGCGTCTGGGTCAGCCTAAATCTGATCTTGCCTTCAAGAAGCTGTGTAAAGCTTTTCTGTATTGTTGTTCATATCTGCACAAGGCTATGCATTTAACACGAATAACAAGTTCCTGGACAGTCACTGCTTCAAGAGCAGCAACAAGGTTTATGCAAAGGACAGTCCACATGGCTTCAGACCCCCCAAATTAGTTGGTTTTACAGTCATAAAGGGTTTTACTGGTGCAGTGCACCTGTCATCTCTTCCCTATACTGGCTGTAGACAGTGCTAGCCAACAGCCAAGATTCAGCCTGCTGCCTGCCAGCTGGACTCTGCTGTTCTACATCATTTACCAAGGGATATTAGAGAGGTCTTGCCTACAGCATCTGGTACTTCCCAAAACTCATCAGGGGTGGGACACTTGTTTATGTGACAGAATGACATGTGGGTCTGCAGATACATGTACAACAGGATATCCTTCTGTGTATTATACCCTCCTATCTGTATGGATGTGAGGACATGCTACTGCTCCCATCTATATACTGCAAAATAGAAAAGAGTTTCTAAGAAGAGGAATAAATTTCTGTCCTTGTCTGCATCAAGTTCAGACAGGTGCATAGCTTCTGATTGTGGCCAGGAACCAGGCAGAGAAATGAATAATCTCAGAGGTGCTACTCGTGATGTGAAGAATAATTAAGAGCAAACAACAAAACCAGGATTAAAGCTACTGGCTGAGCATTTTTCAGAGGTAGAATATAAATTATGAAAGATAAAATTGGTAACTGAGGCAAAACATACATTTTATTGATTGCAAAATTACCACCACTGCATAGACTCCAGTTTTTACTTCTGACATACATAATAACGCACAATCTAGATAAACCAGTTAGAAACTACTCTACAACTTTAAGACAAAAGAAGTGGAAAATAATGAATTTAGCCAAAATCCTTATTTAAAAGAATACATAAGGGGGTTGGCTATTGGGACAATACTGAAAACAACAACAATAACAAAACAGTCAGGAGTTAGATAAGGTCACCAGGGGTAGGAAGTATGAGAAGGTGCATTTTTGTATTTGTGATGAGCTGGGGGAGTGAACTGAAGATGACAAAGATAGATGCCATTACCACCTGGGCAGAGGAAAGAAGTTAATTTGTCTGAAAATTGCATGGTTTTATACTTATTAAGTATACTTCTGAAATTACTTACTCCATTGTAAAAATATATTTTAGAATATAATTTTATTTTAGAATGCTGTCAATGCTATGAATAATTTGTTTCTCTCCTCAAAATGGAAAGAAAATAGCTCTGAAGACTTTTTCACACTCAAGCACAGAGAAGTAGAGCTAGGCTGCACTCCCATGTTTTTGCTGTGACTAAGAATGTCTGAAATAAGACTTTCATATACATCCATCTGTCAAATATTTTTATTTGTAATATTCTGGGTTTTTACTCTTCTTTTAAGTCTGTGCTTGCAAATGGATCATGTAGTACTGTTAGATGGCTTTTACCACAGTCATCTTATTTTAGTAAGTTTTAAATAGCTAGTCAAGTCTTGATTATTGTGCTGGAAATAACTCATAACTATGTATTTTGATACTTTCTGCTTAGTCTTTGTCCGTGCTAAAGGTGGGCCTTTGAGATGGAAAATACAGCTAAGGCAGCCCTATTTAAAACACATATCGAGATCCCACAGCAGTTAGAAAGAGAAATGCTTCAGCTAATTTATTATGCTGTCGATTTCTTATTAAGAAAATAGCCTTTGTGAATTAAAAAAAAAGGCATAGTTCAGCAAACACAGCAGCTGGTTGTTGCAAGCAGTCATGACAGTCTTGCTAATGTGTATAGATTTCTCTAACAGTAGGAAAGTCATCAATCAGAAAGGGAAAGGCCAAGTTATATTGAGCTCTGTCCCTTAGAGGTCAGTCCCCATAATCACAGAGTAGAAACCTTTCAGAGCTCCCTTCCTTTTTGCACCATAAATCCAAGCTGGTGAGTTAATATATGATGCAAACTAGGCAGGATATCCATTTAAAGGAAATGGTGTTTTAAAGTAGGATCCCTAGAGAAAAAGCTGAAAGTATTCTGGTCTTTTGGTCTTGGCATGCTTTCTCACTCTGTCTGGGGCAAGCACCATCTTCTGATATGGTTACAGAGTGCTTGAAGCAGAATTTCTATCAACATCATGAATCATATCACATACCATGTGCAAAACTTGGGAGCATACCAGATACAGATTGCCCGTTTTTATGGTTTTATTCTCACACAGATGTCAGTTGGAAGGACCTTCTGGAGGTCATAAAGTTGATCTTCCTGCCTGAAACAGAACTAGTCCCAGAGTAGATAAGATGAGCTGTGGCTTCTACTAGCCATGTCTGAAAACCTCTAAGGACAGATTTTACAGCCACATTGGCAGCCTGTTCCAGTGCTGCAATGAAGATTTTTCTATAAACCCATCTGCACCACTCAAATTGCATTTTATGGGTACTACTGATTTTTATGGCATTTGCCAATACAAAGATCCATTTCATCGTGAGTTTGGATCAATTTTCATTGTAACACTCCCCCAAGCAACTAGGGACAGCACTCTACTTCCTCATCTACATTGGTCTTCTTGTCTCCAAATGGAAAGAGGCCAGGTCCCTCAACCCCTTTTCTCTGGCGGGATGGTCTAAGACCTCTCACAGAACTCTGCTGGACATGCTCCAGTTTCTCAACACGCTTCTGGGACCTACCACAATAGAAGAGAGTCTGAGTGCCCCTTAGCCCTCTGGACAATTCTTCTGGCCTTTTTAAAAGATGGGTATAAAAATAATGTCTTTGATTTTGAAAAATCATTGTGAAAACACCCCAGCAGTTATTAGAATACAATAATGTATCTTTATAAACACGTACATAGAACCATAGAATGGTTTGGGTTGGAAGTGATCTTAAAGATCATCTAGTCCCAAACCCCTACCGTAGGTAGAGACAGCTTCCACTAGATCAGGTTGCTCAAAGCCCCATCCAACCTGGTCTTGAACACCTCCAGGGATGGGATAGCCACAACTTCTTTGGGCAGCCTCAGGGCCTCACCACTCTCACATTAAAAAATTTCTTCCTAATATCTAATCTAAATCTCTCTTCTTTTAGCTGAAACCACTAACCCTCATTTTATCCCTGCAGTCCCTGATAAAGAGTCCCTCCTCATCTTTTTTGTAGGCCCCCTTTAAGTACCGGAAGGCTGCTATAAGGTCTCTCAGGACCCTTCTCTTCAGGCTAAATAAGCCCAACTCTCTCAGCCTGTTATATTACTTATATCAGTGATAATCAGTGCTATATCCCAGCCATTCAGTAAAATGCTCATTTTTCCCACTCCTTGGTCTCCAGATACTTAAGCTCTCAACAGGAGATAGAAATTTTATATTATCAGATCTAAAATATTGTCAAATATTTACAAAAATGTTCCTAGGGTGACTGCATTTCTTTTCAAGATTTCACTTGTTCAGATAGTTTTTTGTTTACTAGGAATATTGAAAGCTACATCATTTGCTATGAAAATGTCCCTGTATTAGTAACTATTTCCTTTTATGCTTCTGGTAAAAACAAGAGACACGACCTAATTCTTGATGAGTCTACTGAAAATAGTTTTGTTGTTCTTACACAGAATTAGAGAGAGCTTTCTGTGAACATTTGTGTTGCTGACAAACAGTTGCCTCACATGCAGTGAAGTTCCTCAGACATTTATCTGTTTTATGGGGGATATGTGCATCAGTGTTGGGGTTTTCTGGACTGCAGGATAATTGTTATAAAGGCAGAGAGAAGGTTATGTAAACAAAAAAGTCATAAGGAAAGAAGAAAAAAATATTCATGTTCTTATTGAACACTAGAAGATATTTCCTTGAGAAAGAGTAGGTGAAAGAAGGTGATCTCATCTAGGGAGCACAGGACAATACCATGGTCTCAACTGGATTTTTACAAAACCAGTAGCATTCTCTGCAACTTAGAAAAGAAGGAGGAAAAAAAAGCTATCTGCCTATCTCAGTCCTTTCTGGTGTCTCTTCAGTGCTGCATGATTCGCAGTGAGCAAATCAAGCAAAACTTGTGAATTAAAAGTTGGTTCTGAAATATGTTCCATGACCTAACACTGAATGAAGAGGACATTACTGCTGAAATGTTTGAATTGGGCACAGCACTACATAAGGTGTTCCTCTTTCAGACTTCAGGACATAACAGAGGTTTTTATATTTCCATTTTTTTAAAAGTTAAAAAAACCCAATGAGGGTCCTGGTTTCTCTCTTCTACCAACCAGTATCCTGCAGGTTCAAGTTCTGTCAACAAAATACACATAATATTTTCTTAGGTATAAACGCAAGCCTTGAAAGATAGTTAAAGAGAAAGTAAACACTGCAGTGGAATGTATGTTTGGATAACTCACAATTTCAGAGCTATCGATAGGCAGGGAAGGGAAAGGCAGGCCTGCACAGGGGAGCAGGTTATGAGGTATCAGGGAGAACAATCTTCCAGGTAAATGAATTTCTGTTTCTATAAGCTTTACCTGCATGATGTCTGTTTCCACTGTACATTTATAAGCATGTAAACACGGCACATGTTTTGCTAAGAAACACAGTGACTTGCATTTCTTATTACATTTTCTGTGTAGATAGAAACTTCAGTTTTCATAAACCATCAGAAAGATCTCAATATTCCAGATAACTTCATACATAATCTATTCAGTAGGCTACCAGATATTTTAAAAATGCAGGAACTGATCAAGCCTGAGAACTGATGAATAGTGCATTACCACTAAGTAACACAGAAGAGAATAATGTTAAAATTTCTTTTAAGTCCCCCCCAACCCTAAATTTGCATGTTCTTTCTTTTGTTCTGTGCACTGAGGTATAGATCTTACAATAACAGTTTGCTTTTCAGAAAACAATCTTCACTAGCTACAGCAAAATATATGAAAGAAAGAGAGGTTATTTAAATATGCAACTAAAAAGAAAGTATTCTGAAGTAAAGAACGTATTTTTGATATTTAAAAAATGAAGTAAAATTTCTCTAAATGCATCATAATTCAAAGTTAGAAATGTACACATTGTGCTTACAGAAGCAGAGGTGTTTAAGTGTTTTGAATTTCACCTTCCATGCTTATTACTATCAAGGTCCTTTGGTTGAGAGAGAGAACAAAGATCCGGTGATGCAATTCTCTGTTCCACAGGTGAATTTCCAACTTTTGTAAGAATTAAGCTAAAGATCTGATGTGCTTCAGGGATTGCATCTCTCCTGTAGGATGTAACCTACTCTATGCAACCCTGTCCACATTACTCTCTCTGTTAATTGTTCGGCTATGCTCTAGGAACTCACCTGTCTTGCTCTAATGAAACTCATCTGCATAACCTTGGCTCAGACTTCTAAAGAAATTGTTAGCATGTGAGAGAGATGTGAGACTCTCTGCAAAGATAAAATAAAGGTAAAATTTTGAACAAGCAGCACTGGCAGGAAGAACATGATGATGAGTAGCTCAAGAATTCAAGGGAAAAAACACTAGAATAGAAATATTAACACAGAGAAAGCAGAATTGGTGGAAGACGCAATTCAGCAACCTCAGGGATTTGTTTCAGGGAGAAGTAGAGCCTGGCCAGCAGAAAACTCCTTGGAGCCCTATTGGAGGTGTTGAGCATACTAATGCTTAGACTAATAGCTAAGCATTGCCAATAAATAATTACTCTGAGTGTTTAAGCTGTACATGTCCTATCTATAGCATATTTCTGTGTAAGCTGAAGGTGGTTGAATAAAGTGGTCCAATGAAGATCTATGGGGACAAGTAAACTGTCAGCATTCGCTAGAGTCCTGCTCCTGCAGCTCTCCAAAACCAGACCTTGGCGGTCCGTCTCAGCCTATCTGAAAATGAAGCAGTCTTTGAGTCAATGCAGAATCATTATGCAGCCAAAATAAGCACCTGAACACAGAAAGGGTATTCCCAACCCTTCAGGTGAGACATAGCCTGTGGTAAAGTATAGTAGTATTTATTATCAGTCTCTCCATCCTGAAATATGTCCACAAATGCTTACTGGTGAAACTCATGCTGTGACTAGAATGGTTATCATCTCAGTTGCAGTAGAGTTATGAGATACTTAGCTTGGATAGCATGTTTGATAATAATCTATTCTTTTAATATTATAGCAATAATGTATTCATTCAATATCACATTTTGACAGGTGCATTTCTCTCTTCTTTTACTTTCTCTGCCATTAACAGTGAATGAACTGTTAAAACTTCTGAAATATGTTCCATTACTGCTCATTCTTTATTTAACAATTAAGATTAATTTCCTCCTCTTTAAATAGCAGAGACAAAATAACTGTTAAACAAAATTAGAAAAGCTTAAAATTTGGGTTCTAACTAGTTTTTATAACAGCTGGTCTTTGCCCACGTATTTCTGGAGTGAAATGAAAGCAACTTGGATAGAGTCTGTGCTACAAACAAATGTTTTAATGGAAAGAGACCTGAACCTTCCAGTGGTGTAACTAAAGTTCCCTTCAAGTAAGGCAGAAGATATGAAAGCCAATTACTGAATATCTGATAATTGTTAAACCACACAAAAAGTATTTTCTTCTCTCTAGTATAAATGCTTGAATTTTTGTCAATGAAATAGGTGACAACACACTTAATATCCTAGGAACAGTCAAGGTCTAGAGGAGCATTGTACAAAACACACACAAGGAACTTCGAGGAATTAGCCCTTAGCGACAGAAGATAACTTGTTAGCAGTCTTTAGCACCATTGCTACTCCACTTGTTTATAAAATGCCTTGTGAGGAGCCATACTGTCTAGATATTTAGAACATTTGGGAGATGTTAAATAATGGCACATACTTAACATGGTGGGGGCAAGTGAACTTCACGAACAAATTAATATGATTTCAGATGAAGTCCTTTATTAAGGGTCAACTTGCTGCTTATACAGTCCAAGCAGGCGAAAACATCAGGTAAACATTGATTGGTCACTTCTGCCCTTGCAACAAGCCTTTTTTGGCAACTCCCCATCTCACATAACATTGTTGCTAGCTTGAAAATTCCTGCCCCCATCCCCAAGTTACTTCATTAACATAACACAACAAAGTCATTCACTACTTTTGTGCCCCACCCTGCCAGGGCACTTAAAGAAACAATTAGCAACACATACTGATACCCATCCCTGTTAAGCACATTCAAAAGTAAGGATATGAAAAAAATGAATGATTTTAAAAATGTTTAGGTTATGAATGTGGTGACCAGTATTACCCATGAACTCAACCATCAATTTTTACTATTAGGCCTAATCTGTTTTTCGTACCATAGATGACTCCGTCATGAAGAATGAAGTTAGTGCTTTTTTCACGTATGTCTACAGTAGCAATTTTAATATGTATAGTTACAGGAGACTTCTGATCTTTTTATATAAGATCTGGACATCCCTGAAACGTAATTATTCTGCTGCTTAGGCTGGAAGTTATCAATTGTTCTGTCACACTATCAGATTCTGTGTTTAGTAATGGCAGACTCAGTCTAGTTGGTACTTGGAAAAACAAGTCGTGACCTGCAGAGCTTACAAAATTGTCCCTATCCCCGATAGAGTTGTGATGATTTTGAAGCTACTTACTCACTTCAGTAACTCCCTTATTCTTAGTATCATTACCATCTAGTGGCTCTTGAGAAATCACACAAGGTATTGATTTGTGACCTACATGGCTGTAGCTAATATCATTACCACTATAGATAAAATGATTGAAAGAGCTACAACTTGTTCTGATAGCAGCTATTTCAGTGAAAGGGATGTGGCAACTCCAGCAATCTTCATGCTTCCTTTTCAAATTGCAGCAGGAGAATGTGAGCTTCAAGAATAAATAAAATTGCTACAGAGGAAGGCTTGCACTGGCTTGAATTCTAATAAACAGCTCAGAAAAGTAACACAAAAAAATATGATTCTCTTTCAATCTGAAACACTCAGAGAATCTGCAAATTCAGGATACAGGAGAACTTTCTAGCGCTCCTTGAAAAAGATTGATAATCCTGGAAGAAGTTAAGAATCTCAGAGAAATTTTTCTTAGAGTCATTATGCTCAATTATGGTAGCTTAACAGGTTTATCATGACAAAAATGATGCCACCTAGCAATTTATCCTTAAAACTCTCTTAATTCTAGTGGAGTTTACAGTTATCATGAAGTGTCTATATGCCCTTGAGAAACAGTTACTGAAGATCATATTACATGGACAAGTTTAAGCTCTGGTAAGAAATGGGAGTCAGCTCATAAATAAAAGGAAACAGATATACTCCTACCCATCACTGTGTTCAAAACCCTGCCATATCCTACAGATTAAACAACAGATAATATTCCTGCTAGGTGCTAGGTAAATCATAGTATGGTATAATGCACACTGGAGTAATGCGGGAGACTTTGCTGACTTCATGGCCTCCAGCTCAGAATTTTATTAAATGATCTAACAGTTATCTAAATATTATAACAATAAATTTACTTGAATCACAACTAAAAAATATTGCCAAAAGAAAGAGATCGCAAGCTAGATAATGAGCCCCCTCTTGTATCTGAAAACTGACCAATTTTTAAATTAGTGTTCTATTTTACCAAATTGAAGTTCCTTTTGAATGGGAAATATTTGGGTATAGAGACAAATTCTGCACCTATTCCTTCTTCATATCTGGACATCTATCTGAAAGCTATAGTTGTAGGTTTGTACAACTGGTACAGAAAGAAAGCCAAACTAATAGGGCATAAAATTAATGATCAATACAGTAAAAGGAATGCTAACAAGCAAAAATATAAACCAGATGGTTGTTCATTTCTTATGAATAGCTGCTAAAGATATTATCCATGGAAAGTCACGCCAAAGAATTATTGCTCAAGTATGTTGTTTTATCTTCTTCATTTTCTTTGCAAACATTTTGATATCTATGTGTTCCCCAACTACATCTTAGTTGGCTAAATAACCATTTATGTAACTTCTAGATTAAAATCATCAAAGCAGTTTTGTTGGCACAGCCTAACTTTGTGATTGTCTTATCAAAATACTCCTGTGACAAATCAGCCTTCATATCTAGCCCATACACTGTCCACTCAAGCAAGCAATTACATCTATTCACTCTCCTCCTCAGAAAGCTCTATTAGTCTCCTACCCATAACATCCATACCCAGTAGACTCAAGTAACTAGACTTCACACCCTAATTATAGGCAACCATATATCCTTTCAGCTTTGTTGATAATATTTGGTGTTATTTTTCAAAGGCTGAATTAAATCAGGTGTCTGTCAGACTTCCACAGACAATGTAGCTGAGATGTCTTCTACCTTTCAAGGACAACCAATAATTGTCAGCTAATTACTCTCTGTTTTAACACCTCTGAATCACAGATAATAGCAAAGGGACTGATGGAAAAGTACAGGATTTAAGGGACAGGACAGAGCTTCCCAAGTAGGTATCCAAAGCCACTATATATGTTTATAGTACTGGCATTCAACTGACACGGCAGAAGGGCACAGGTCTCCCATATGTTGTATGTCATATCTACCAACTCCTTGCAGATGTCTTAAACTCTCAAGAGAATCTAAAACGACACTGAATATCTAGGTTTAGCCATCACTTAACCTAGGTGTCAGAAAAATCACAATTAGGCAAAGCACTTTTCTAATTTAAGCGTTAGAGGTATTACTGTTTCTGGCCATCTACTAGGTTCTTATATTAAACTCTTCAGAATTTCTTACACATTTTCAGATTTCTGTGAGAGGTTTTGATTGTGAAAACTATCAGAGCTAATGTTATTGTGTGTTTAATCCCACACATAGCATTTTGAAACTACATAGGCTGACATTTCATGGTACAATAACTCAAAAAAGTTCAACATGTTTTATGGTTTAGCTGTCGTTATTCTGGCAGAACAATGACTGGGAAAAAACAATTAAAAAAAACAAAACAAGATTTCATATTTTAAGGATGAAGAGCTGGTTTCTAGGAAGATACATCACAAATCCAACCAATACCTAAAATATGATTGAAGGCTAGAAATTAGGGTGGAAATGATAAATATAGGTATAGAACTGCAGGATTAATTTCTCCATTGCCTGTTACCTTCAATGGGAATTATTCTTGACTAAAGTGTAGAGAAATCATATACAGAAAATATGCATCTCAGTGAAATCATTTTTCCTCTATGCAAAGAAAACCATAGCACAAGTGAACTGGCACATCAGGCAGTGGCTCCATTTGAAGCATGACTAAGCACGCTAGGTCTTGTCAGCAAAGAGAGAAAGATGAAAATGGCACAAGTGATAAAAGGTCACTCCAAAATCTATGGAAATCCAATGGAACTTGCCAGAAACTTGACATAGCAGCAACAGTCTTTACAGAGTCACAGCATCATTTCCTACCAGGTCTGTGTAACCAGGCCACAGTGCACACAAGAGTCATAGAGACTGTTTAGATACCCCTCTTTGTTGGTGATGTTGCCTTTGGGAGCTCATTCAGAATTGTACTGGAGCACAAAGGTCTTGGTCTCAAGTACAACTATCTAAAAATTACTTCTATGCTGCTTTTATTCTGCAAGTCAGCATGGGTTTGATCAGAGAAATTGAATTTTCATTCAGTTGGATGAGATAACGTGGGTAAAAAGAATGGGCTCAGAGATGCTTTCTTGTGATTGCATACATTCCAATCCAGAAAGGACATTTTCTTCTTCTATACCCTTATCAATCTGGTAGGTTTTCCAAAACAAACTTTTACCTTTCCTTTCTCACATGATATCTGATTGGTTTTTCCTTATTTTGTTTAATTTGATTTTGTTATCAACACAAGCAAGAAATATACTTTAGTTCACATGCACAGCTTATTTCCAATGCACCAAACAAATGATGCCCAGGAGTGAACTAGAAGTGCCTGATTAAAACTCACACTATTAACACCAATTATATACAGTAAGTTACTAACAATAAACTTTCAGGATTCAGAAGAAAGTGGCACTGAAATTAACTGAGTTTTCTCACTGGAAAGCCATGCTATCAGGGTCAACATAAATTTCAGAGAGCTAAGAATATGGTGCACTTTGCTTGTGACTTGAATCCAACAAAGCAGAAGGGCCCGGTTGGAAAGGTAATGACATCAAAGTACACCATTGTTTGTTTTCCTTTGTAGGTGCTACCTCATCATGTTATGACTTTAAAGAACAGAGACTTCTACATCAATCCAAAATGGCTTACATTTCCATAAGTCTACATTACATCCTAGATTTATCATACAAATTCATATACAGTTATGAACCAAGTTCATAGAATCGTAGAATGATTTTGAGTTGGAAGGGATCTTAAACATCACCTATTTCTAACTACCATGCCACGGTCAGGGACAACTTCCACTAGAAGATCAGGTTACCTAAAGCCTCATCCAGCCTGACCTTGAACATCTCCACTTTTGGCCATCTGAAATAGGAGAATTCTTTAAATTCTTGCCGTTACATGATTGTTCACAGCATTCAAATTAATGAAATGGTGGGTGCAGAGAAGTAAAATTTTAATTCAAGTCTTGCTGAAAGAATAATCCTGCAGCCAAGGCATAGAACTTCCTTTTTCTTATTCCCCATAATGACTTTTACCTAAAACTATTTAGTCAGCTGGCATACATACAAACAAACAGCTCTTTCTGCTTTAATGTTATCTGTTAGAACATCAAAACTATTTATGAAACAGTTATAGGAAAATCTGTTTTGTGCCCTAAATTTTCCACAGTAGAAAGGCCCTGTTCCCTGTGTGTTCTGGGTGCTACTAACTGTTCCTGGTTCACCTGTGAGATGATACGTCATTCTGCCCAAAAAGAAAACTAACAAAATTATTAACAGGGAAGAGGTTGCTCCCTTTCCACCCCTGGAATGGACTTCAGAGAGGGGGGATGTGAGCTGAAAGCTCATTTTTGCTGGAGTCCTTGCTTTGACTTCAAGTATCCATCAAGAGAGAATGGGTACTAACTAATTCTGATTAAGCCTTGAGTTCTTTACAGCTCTGAATAAATCACAGAAAAAACCATTTGATGCTGTAAACTTACAGCAGTTTCAGGAACATACCTCTCTCAGGTACCTGTATTTGCTATACTTCTTGTATCTAAAATCACATCCAGTCCTACTGCAAGTGATTGAATTCTTTTCCATCTGCATCCCAGCAGGGTTTCCTGGAAGCCCCTTCCCTTTTGAGGACTGCCTACTGTGGGTGACACAGCAGTGTGAGAGAAGAGGACTTGTCACAGAATCCAGCTTTTTGGGCCTGACACCCTACACCAAGGCAGCACATCTCCAACAGAGTCATGAACCTCAAGAATGAAAACGGGCAGCATACAAATGCTCCCCACACAACATGAAGCCATCATTTAAGACCAACAGTGTTCCTCAGTCTGTCTTATAGTTTTTGAGTGAAATTTTTGCTCAATCACAACATGAAGAAAGGTGTCCAGTGTCACAGAGTATCCTAAATTCATTGAGGAAAGGATTTTTTGATCTATGTCCAAGCAGGAGCACTTCCCTCCTACCCACACATCCACTAGCGGTGGTTAACACAGTTGCAGGTCCCTGCCCACACATCAGTCTAACACAGGTCCTGTACATATCTACTACTTTCTAAAAGCTGCCTTGGTCAGGTTAGGGCATTAAATCACCCTCACCTCCTAGATTTTCCATTCTCTTTTCACAGATAAGGGGCAGAAGAAAACACAAGAGTAACATAACTTTCTGCCCTGGAAAACAGCAAAGCAAAACTTGTGTGCTTTCATGTTTATCATCTATCAGGGCAGGGCTAATTAGGTTACTGGAGAGATGCTTTCCAGAGCAGATGGAGCTAAAAGCCTGCAACCCTGGAGATATGTTCAGCCAGGCAGACATGAGAGTCTTCCTCCATGTGGACCTAAAATCTCTGAGTACATTTGCATATCTCCTCTACTCACGTGAGCAGCTCCAGCTGACATCCCCTCTCTGGACAATTTCACAGAAGCTGGCAATGTTCCCTATGCTTCCAGATACTGATACCCCTAATTCAGTTGCTGCTTGATGATAGCTGCATAGAAGAATGTGTCTGGAACCAAATTTCTGGAGGTCTCAAGCTACGAGCATGCTTGACCCATGTGTCCCTACAGCTGTTCAAACTTGAACTCAGGGTTGCAGGCAAAGACAGTGGGGTTACAGCTACAGCAGTTTGGACCTAACATTAAACTGCTGCTGGGTTTTAGCAGATAAATACATGCAACGTTGCCCTGAATCGTGCTGGCTGGAAGGCTGAGGTGACTCTGACTCAGGTATGTCCACACAATATTTTGCTGCAAAGATATTTACGCCCTTTCACTCTGGATTGGGGGTACTGTGAAAATCTGTTGTAAAAGACCTGTACTTGATGGGACTATATCTGCACCTTGTGAAAGCTAATAGACATAAAAGTTCCTGCCTTGTGGGCTGGAACGACCTGTAGTATCAACTATGAGAGGAACCACCCCATACATGCGGCAGACACTTGAGGAACACAAGCAGCATTGTGCTTGCATCCATAACCTAAGGCTAAGCAAGGTGGCTGAAGCAGTGTTTCTGGAGGTCTGCTGGACTATGCTTAGGAAAACATTGAAAATCCAGAGAATTACTGTTCAGGTTCCTTCTTCCTCCATGGGAGCCAGTGAAACAATGGAATTTCTCTTATATTTAAATGCTCTGTAGTTTTTGACAGATGGGCTGCTTATAGTAAGTGACATAATACATGCAAGAACATTTTATTTGCATCATCCAGGTATTCTATTATTCTTACAAGACAGCTGATAAAACCCAGACAGGGGAAGATAAGGTTACTATGCCTGTGGCCAGCTAGCAAATCAATGGCTAAGACAGAGATAGTAACTGTGTCTGTGGATTCACAAGCATTATCCTCTGTCAGCAATCAATATGCTTTCCAAGATAACTGAGGATATTAAAATTAGAGGTGTGTAACAGGAGCAAATGATAATTTATCTACATAATATGACTGAAAATCTGTGTTTGGAAGCCTTTATTCTCAGGTGACCACCATTAGTGTAGTGCTAGTTACTGCAGGGAGACTATATTGAAAAAAATCACCCAAAGGTCCAGTCTCTACTCATTAATTTTCCCTTTTAATTTTATCTGTAGACTCCATTAATTTTTAATTGCTAACATAATTTCCTTGATTGTTTTTGAGATGATGAATTAGATGCAACCAATCCTTACTTGTTGCAGGGCTAATGTTCCTGGGTTTGGTCCATAACAAAATTATTCAATAGTGTAATTGCTCATGGAGCCACCATCTATTATATATTTCTTGTTTTAAAAAAAGAACTTCTTTGACTTAGCATACAGGAAAGAGCTAGGTTATGAGTTACAAGAGGCATCTTTAAAACTAAAATTACATTTATCCTTTAAAGCTAACACAGTCTGAATTCTGAGCTAAATCAGAACATTTTACAGGTAGCTCAAGTACTGAGCCAAACCCTACCCCTCTCCACTACTGACCTGCAAGTGCATGAGCAGGATTCTTGTAACTCCTCCAGTCACTACGCACTCGGCATTTTTGCTGGAATTAGGGCAAGGATTTGCTGTCTTTTCTCTTCCCTGTAATTTACTGGAGTCCATTTTCATGGTTAAATTCATACAACGTTAGCATAAACAACTGTATTCCTCCCTCTGCTCCCCAGCATCATGAGTATCAGAGAGTTGTCTAGTCAGATGGGACCCGAGAAACCTGTTAAGTAAATACTTGTGACATCTTGCAGAAACAGCAGAAAGGATCAGAGTTCAACTTGGGTTTATGGAGCTTGCTGCAATAATGGTATTTTTTTGTCTCAGCAAGTGGATTTGCAGTGGACTCCAAGTGGAGATTTTGCCACTGTTAATATATGATGAATGAGGAACACTAAACCTGGCTTATGAAATGAAATGTAGCTGCCATTATACACAAACAAGTATCTGTAGTTCCAAGGGATCTTGTGCAAAGCATCCTGAAACCCATGATTCCCTGCCTGCATTGGCTGCATTAACTAAAATACTCGAATAAAACTTGCCTACTTTTCTACATCCAGTGGAATTTCATCTCTTGTGTACAATACAAGGGTACTCTTAAAGGCATAATCGACTGCCAGTGAATGAAAAGACTTTTTGACCAGATCTTGTGGTATCTAGAACCCAGAGCCGCAGAAGCATTTTTCCACCATTGAGATTCTCAGGATATTGACTTATACCTGATCTTATTTCATACAACCTAGAGGAAGGAAAAACTTAAAGAAAATATATTTCAGTTGAGGGGATAAGGTGTAAAATGGGCTGATTCATGCCAATTTGCTTGAAATTTCTTGCATAGTTTTTAAAGGACAACTTCTCTCATGAGTTTTAGATTTTGATGTTTTTTTACCCATGCTTTTAAAAGTCTTTTAAAAATATTTAATTCCACTGACCTATTTTAATGGATTTTTTCTATGTTCAACCATTTATGTGTTCCAAAGAACCTAGGAGTTGTTTCTGATTGATAGAAAAAACCTATCAGAGAGTAATGACTGTAGTCCCACCTGTCTGGTTTTGATGTGAAAGACATGTCCTTAAGAGTTATTGTATTTCCTATTTAATATTTGAAGCAACTGTAGATTGACAAAATCATAGACAACTGAAGAATTTTAAGAAAAAAGGCAGACTTTATGCAAAACAGTGAAAACATTAGCTTCTCCAGTACAGATGATCAGCACAGCATTGTCTTGCAGAAGTATTCTACTTCATTAGACATCATTGAATAGTTTGGGTTGGAAAGGATCTTTAGAAGTCATTTAGTCCAACCCCCTGCCTTGGGCAGGAACATCTTCAACTAGATCATGTTGCTCAACACAATCTTGAATGTTCCCAGGGATGAGACATCTACTGTCTCTCTGGGCAACTTGTTCCAGTGTTTCACCACCTTCATCACAAAAAAAATTTTTCCTTTTATCCAGTCTGAATCTGCCCTCTTTTAATTTCAAAACATTACCTTTTGTCCTATTGCTGCAGGCCCTGCTATAAAGTTTGTCCCAATTGTTCTTATAAGCCCTCTTTAAGTATTGAAAAGCCACAATAAAGTCCCCCCTGGAGCCTTCTCTCCTCCAGGTTGAACAACTCCAACCCACATTGCCTTTCTTCATAAGAGAGGTGTTCTACCCCTCTGATCATTTTAGTGGCCCTCCAATGGACCCAATCCAATAAGTCTGTTCCTTTTCTGTGCAGAGGGCTCCAGAGCCAGATGCAGTATCCCAGGTGTGGTATGTGATATGTTTCCTTAAGTATTTTTAATTGATATCCTGGAAGATAGTGCTGCAAGGATTGTGGTTGTAATACTTTACCAAGGAAGAAAAAGCATAGGAAGAAACTGAGCACTTGTTCATTTTCCTGCTTTAGACTACTAATTTTGGCTATTTACACTTTTTAATTCTTCATTTGATAACAGTAGGATCAGGAAAAAAAGTGTTATTTTCCTTTCAATAGCATTCCTGTTTATTCTTCATTTCCCTGAGTATCCAGCCCACTCTGTGCATGAAAAGGTGTTCAGTGACTGACAGGAATTGGCATTCATTGTGTTGCTAGGGCAGCTCTGTGCAGCTCTGACCTACTCTCTTTTTCTAAAGATAGCCCAGTATTGATATCAAATTTCATTACCTGTTATTTTAACCTGCCATTCATACTATACTATCTATGTTCTGAATATTTATATTCTGAATATTTTCTCCTGTTGATTTAATTGTCAAAAAAAGACCATTTGTCCTTTGCTTCTGTCACGCTGCCTTAGTTAAACTTCTGTTAAAAGATGCATCTGGATTTGAGCAGAAAATCAGCTGATGAACTGAAATGAGCAACTGTGCTGAGTTAAGTTTTCTGGCAACAAATTTTGATTTTTTCTGCTGAGTTGTTACTTTTGGAAGCTCTCATGGAAGATAAAACTTGTTGAGAGCTGATCTGTAGCTGTAAAACAGTTCCTGTGTTAACAGAGGAAATTATCTTTCAAAAAGGCCAGAGTGAAGTGAGTTCCCTCAATCTAAATGAATTTGTGTGATGCTGTGCAGGCCTGCTCCCTTTTCTGTTTCTAAACATGAATAAATATTACCTTCTAGGATGACTTTGTCACATGATAGAACTTCAAAATGACCACAGGTCACCTAGTTTATAAGCATAGGTGAGAAGATTTTATGTATGGCATGGTTTTAATGGTGTTAGAAGTACAAATGATTATAATAATAAATTGTACTGACAATCTACAAAGAATGACCAAAGGCAAATAAGAGGAGCAGAAAACAAATATTTTTTGTAAATGTTGAAAATGTTTGCGAATGTTGAAAAATGATAAATAGTAACCCAATGTTGACTGATACAAAAACCATTTAGGCTGAGATGTTTTTTCCTTTCATTATCCTAAGATTAGTTAGCATTTAATAACAAAAGAGATGTCAAAAATTCTAGGTCTTATGTTTACACCTATGTCTATTGCACAAGTACCAATTTCCTTTCCCATATATTTTGAATCAACTTTTTCATTGTTATTCTTTATTCCAGCCTGTCTCCTAATCATGAAATTTCTTGGATGGTAAGGGCTGGGGATATAGTTCCATACTGACTGTCTTCAGGAACTGATAGTTTCTCTTTAGCAGAAGTCATTGTGTTTCTGCTTTGAAAACCAGACAGAACAGAAGTATATATTTGAGTGGCCAAGCAAAATTCTGCAATCACCAGGGACTGTTGTGCTAATCCCATTCATTTCTGCTGGAGACAGTTAACTTTCCATGTGATTAAATTGTCAGATTTAAAAATAAAAAGAGTCTGATAGGAAGAGTTGGAGTTTGTAGACCACAGAGTCATGTTCAAGACTCTAACTAAAAGAATCTCCAATTATTTGCACAAAATAAACAATTCCAACAGTAGCAACTGAGAGCATTTACTCTCACTGCCCCAAAAGTGTAGAAGTGTAATGGGCCCTATGGGCACAAGGAGGACCTTAGTCTTGAGGCTAACTTAAAGCGAGGGCTGAAAGAAGGCCTTCCATCTCCAAAAAGGGTGTCTTAATCAGTGTCTTTAATTTACTTAATAAATACAGTTGATGTCTTCTCATGCCAAAGCTTATGGTCAAGAATCCTCATCAGATGCTTCTCCCTCCTTATATTCCTGTACCTGTTACTCCTGAGGCCCAGATGAACTTCTATGGCTTCCCTAACTCCAATTCTTAGGAGCCTAGATTTCCTCCAATGCCATGCAGGGAGATGGGTAACTTACATAAGTCTGTTCCAAGGGAAGTGGGACATGGGAGTTGCACAGTGCAATGTAAACATCTGTTTGAATTAGACCTCTCCCTTCCAAGGAGAAATACCTTGCTTTTGTATCTTTACAATATGTTTCGATAACCGGCAGTAATAGTGATTATTGATGAAATAGTTACAGGAAGGGAAACATAACTCTTCCAGCAATAAGCTATCTGAATATTATCATATACATAATACATGTAAGAAGACATGGAGATGTACCTTCTGAATAATTTTGCACATGAAATAACTATTTCAAAATTATTTTTGGTAAAACATAGAAAAAATGCATTGCATAAAATTGAATTATTTACCTTTAATTTGCTGCTGTTTCTGAAGAATTCAGGTTATCAACACTCACCATTATTTGCAACCTTGAATTGGAATCTGAGAAGTCACTTATACAGAAGAGGAGTTTTGAAGAAGTGCATGTGTAAGAATTAATTAGTTCTTTTAAGAACATTCCTTAGTTAGTATTTCTTATGAGTATTTCTTATGAGGCTTATTTTTTTATGTAGATGAAAAATGAATGCTGCCTGGCTTTGAAAGTGGCTTTGAAATTCTGCAGCTACAGGCATGAGCTTAAAGAAAGATGACTTTCTGAAAAGTTATTGTAACAAGAAATTCTCAGTTGCCACCATAATAGAAATGTCTCAATTTACAGCAAAGCAGTTGATAGCAGATCTTTGTCTTTTTTTTGGTGCTATATTTACAACCCTCTATTTGACAGATAGACACAAATATATATATGTTTTATACATAAAATCAACCCTAGCACTGTGTAACTCTGTTCTATAAATCATTTGGATGAAAATTTGGAAGGATGGATACTTAGAGAATATCTTCCCCACGGAAAATCCGAGTTACCGTCTGATTCTGAAGAAAAGGATCCTTAGAGCAAAACTGTTGTTAATAGATCTCTGGGAGGCCACAGGAGCAAAATATGAAGCTCGGAGCAAATGTTTTGCTATTACTCATTATCTGAATCATCTACAAATAGTTTGGTAAAAACTCAATTCATAGAATCATAGAATCACCAGGTTGGAAGAGACCCACTGGATCATCGAGTCCAACCATTCCCACCAATCTCTAAACCATGCCCCTCAGTATCTCATCCACCCGCACCTTAAACACCACATATGTTTATATGCAGCTCTGTGTATAAGTTATTAGCTACCATTAGAAATGATTCAGAAGCAAGTTCCTCTTGTGTGTGTAATTTGTGGTCTCATTTGCAAACAGCATGCCTCATGAATAAGTCATGAAGTTGTACTGAAGGCTGTTTTGAGCATTTATTTGGTGAGATTACTTCAGCTATATGCACATGCATATGTCATTGTAGGAACACCAGTACAGCATTATGTTTACCAAAGCCGAGAGAAAAACTTACATGCAAGGCAAATACAAAAATTCAAGAGTAACTATTGGAATGACAGGTTTGTATTTGAATAAAGATTTTTGACTTTTCATGTTTCTGATCCATTAGTACTCTTTCTGCCTGGATTTACAAGTGGACAGTTCTGTCACTGTTCCTAGTGCAATATCATCATTTACTGTCAGGGTACCCTATTTTTCCATTGTAGATGAAATGCCCGACATTTGAAATGAAATTGTGGCAGGTGAAATCCCTGCCATGCTATAAGATCCTGTGACTTCGTCATATATATGAAGTAGAAACACGAGTCTCAAAGTCAAGGGAAGCATTCTGATTGATTAATTCAGAGACATCCAAATAGCAAAGGACTTCAGTGCACTGTCAGAACAGCTATGGTAATGACTGGAATATGCTAAGTAATTTATAGATATGTTTAAGCACCCGTTTTGTGCTTACATGCGTGTCAACACTTCTGAATACCTTGTTTAAACTGCACACTGCCTACGCTGAGGATGCTTCTGCAAACTTAGTAGTGATTTATCATGTGATAAGGAGTTGCAAAACCATAGCTGGTGGAAACATGAGAACTGTATGGCAGCAAGGAAATTTCCGTGATGTCTCGTATGTTATAAAGAATATTTACTGAATTGTTCTACTTGTCAGAGTGCACATCTTAACTAAAAAATAAATCCACTAAAAATGAAAGGTATGGAAGATCTCGACAATACTTTTCACTATTAGGAAACTTAGTGGAAAAAAAATTTTCTGGGCACAGAGAAGGAATTATTTTAAGAAGCCTTTGGGCTTTCTGTTTTGAAACAATTGTTCTTACTTTTGAAATTTCATGTGTTATTTTGAAATGAGTCTATGTTAAAATAGAAAAAGATGGAACCAAATGTAACACGGTCTGTTCAGAATGAAGCAAATTGTTTTCTATTAAGTTAAACAATATATTTTGTGTTAAACTGAAACAATATTTTCTTGATATCTATTCATATTTCTTAGACAAATATGTCACACAATTTGTTTTGGTTTGTTGGAGCACATGATCATATCTTACATCTTTCCATTTGCTTCAGTTGTCCATCCCTATGTTTCTTTTAAAACTAGTTGTTTCCTATACCTATATGATTCAGCAACTGAACTGAGATCTGATAATTTCTAATTGTGTTGCAGCACCTCTGGACAGTACAAAACCAATCAGCAAAATGAGTATGTGAATGCCATGGAAACACAGTTTTTCTGAAGCATGAAAAGTACAGAGTTCTTCACAAGACTTGCAATTCATTGTAATAACTTCAGAATTACTTAGTATTAAATTTCATATTTAAAAGAATTCAAAACATTTTTCATTGGCCACATATAGGGTGTCTTCTCTTCCAACATTGTAAGATAGTTGTTCTGGGACAGTTACAGGCAAATTTACTGTAGCATTCAGCAAGCCAAATAAACCATTCAGATCCTAAAAGAGAGAACTTAAATAGAAAAGGTTTTCACTAGGGTGTTAGACAAATGCCCCTGTTCTTGTAAAAAACTCCCTTTGTATCTCAGAAGTAATTCTATTCCTTCAACACAGAAGCTGGAGCAGAAGTATTTATTATACTTCCTCATGTTGTAAATGGTGGTTTAAGTGTTAATCGCCTGCTTTCTACTTACCCCAAAATTGTATGACATAGTAATTGAGTCAATTTTGTTGCACAGTATGTAACAACAAACAGAGGAGATGATGGCGAATAGGCACGGCAGAGGCTCAGTAGAGAACTTCATGCCATCTTGAAGATGAAGGAGAGATAAGAAATAATAGCAGGGTCCACATCTATTCTCCATAATAGATACATTATGAGTTAATGTTGTCCCAATTTTTGCTGCTGTCATAG
Organism: Piaya cayana; assembly: GCA_013389865.1. NCBI lineage: Eukaryota > Metazoa > Chordata > Aves > Cuculiformes > Coccyzidae > Piaya > Piaya cayana. Next base: position 16,228 of record WAAB01014221.1, on the reverse strand, counting down.
CACTGCATAAATTCCCAATGATATTGATGAATTGGTAAAATGAGTTTAGTATGGCATAGGTGACACAAAATAAACCAAAAGGAATACACATTTTATTGTACGGGGCATATGAGCATGTTCCAAGAGGAGGTGGTCAGATCCTTGCTACCCCTACTAGACACCCACAAGTCTATGGCGTCAGACAGGATTCACCCAAGGGTATTGAGGGAGCAGGTGACTGTGCTGGCCAAACCCCTTTCCATCATCTTCCAACAGTCCTGGAAGACTGGGGAAGTTCCACTGGACTGGAGGCTGCCTGATGTTGTGCCCATCTACAAGAAGGGTCACAGGGAGGATCCAGGGAACTACAGGCCTGTCAGTCTGACTTCAGTGCCAGGGAAAGTCATGGAGCAGGTGATCTTGAGTGCTATCATGAAGCACATGCAAGAGAACCGGGTGATCAGACCCAGTCAACACGGGTTCACAAATGGCAGGTCTTGCCAAACTAACCTGAT
>WAAB01014221.1:0-15101 GCA_013389865.1 Piaya cayana | reverse complement strand
GCCTCAAGCTCCACTAGGGGAGATTTAGGCTGGACATTAGGAAAAAGTTTTTCACAGAAAGGGTCATTGGGCACTGGAATATGCTGCCAAGGGAGGTAGTTGAGTCACGTTCCCTGGAGGTGTGTGATTAGGGCACAGGTGTATGAGGTGCTAAGAGGCATGGTTTAGTGTTTGATAGGAATGGTTGGACTCGATGATCCGGTGGGTCTCTTCCACCCCGGTTATTCTATGATTCTATGATATGACTTGTTGCTGCATTTCCTATCTCTGGTCTTAGATGAAGCACTAGAATTGGAAAGAAAAGCACAATTTAGTTGTCCCAGTAGGAATACAGAAACTTCAAGATCAAATATGTCAGTAGATTGCTCACTTTTTCATGATGTCTGTAGTTTCTGAATGGTCAACACTGTGATGTAGACCGTCAGTGGTATCATACACAGATCATTTCTTCCAGAGCTCCTTTAACTTGTCATAACATAAGCACCAGCTGTCAACAGCATCTGTAACTTTTGTATTATAGTAGTCCTGGATGTACACAAATGTCACATATTATGAAGATTACAGTCTTTCCTTTGTGTGTTTTTGTGGTTTTTTTTGGCAGCATATTGTATGGAAAAGAGATAGCTCCTTGGTAATGACTATAAAATCTATAGCACTGGTGTTTTCCTAAGAGAACCCAGCCCTTAGACCGTGCACATAGTAATCACCCGTAAACATATATCCCTGTTGCAATATCTCATAATGAATGAAAAAGGACTACATTGTATTAGGTGACTGTGAATAAGTTAGATGAACATCAGAAATGCCCACAGAGATAGCCCAGGAAAGTAAATCAAGGAAGGACTCCTGAAGAGATCTAGCCTCAGGTGCATTCATGATTGAAAATACCCCCAGAGAAGCAAAGAACATAACATATTTAAGTAGGCAGATTGTAATCATCTGAAATGAACAGCAGCCTATGAAGTGGGCTGTAAGAAGGCTATGCTGCTATGGAATCTGAAAATAAACACCAGTAAATAAGTGTAACGGTTTGGATCCGAGTCACAGCATCAAAAAACTGTAATGGTTTGGATCCGACCTTTCTGCTGAATGCTCAAAGCATACAGCTCGCAGCCTCTTATAGTATTTGTTTCTATTGCTAGCNCTCCTCCACACAAGCAGAGCCGATAGCAGAGAACCTGCTCCAGGGTCCACCGGAAAAGGGAAGAGAGACAAGAGGCGTCTCCCCCTTCTTATTTATACCCTGGTTTATGTAGAAAATCGCATGGAATACTGGGAGGATGAGTACTTCCTCAGTTACAACCTGGTTTTTGTAAAATCAAAACCATGACAATAAGAAAAAAGCCTTAAGACTCTCCGTAAGTATTAATTCCTGCAGTTCAGTGCACTGGTCAGTAAAAGGCCTCATTTAGATTTCTCATTCTTGTTATAAGTAACTTGTTTTAAAAGATACTGGAGTTGTGCTGATCTCCCTTAATTCAGTATTAAATTGGTATCATTTCTTTTTTCCCTTATATTTCAAGCAAATGCACTTCTCATTCACTTCTCATTGTAGTCCTTATAGTATTTGTTTCTATTGCTAGCATCTTTTGTTTGTTTTTTTTCCCCCTATAATCTAGATACCTTAACAGAATATTCTATCCTGCTTTATTTTGCTGCTTTATTATATATAAGTAATGTTTCCCTTTCCTGACTTTCCCTGGCTCCTCAATTGCTTACTTCCAAGACAGAGGTACACTTAATTTAACAGCTTTCATTCCCTGCATTTCCCCAGTATTTGCCTTGTCCCACAAAGCTGTACTGTTCTCCACTTTCTCCACAGTTTGACATGAAAATCATATGTTAGGTTTAGTGTTTTGGCATCAGTTAAAAGTATGACAGAGAAACAGGAGAAATAGGAGAGGCCAGCTTTCAGTGACACTATTACAGAGCAATTAAAACTTCTAAACCCAGAAATAATAGAGTAATTTAGTGGAGGCGATCTGCAAATACTGTCTAAGATTTGCCCTCATAGGAAAATCTGTACCATTTCTATGAGTGTATGATCTGGAGGGCTCTTCAGAATAGTCTTCTGCCGTTGGAAGATCTAGAGAGTCACAGACAGAAGTGAGGTGCTGCCAGTCTGCCTCATACCAGCAGAGCATTTTCCTTTCAGTTGGTCTTTGCATGTGGTGAATCTGACAGTCCTAGTGCAGAAGTGGAAAATCTACCCACCACGAGAATGTCTTGGGTCTATGCCCTTGCTCTCATGCTGTTCCCCTCAAACAATAATGTCTGAACTTGTTCCTCACACTCTAAGGGGAAATATTTTCAAAACCTCAATCTTCTGCTGAAAGATAACCGAATTATGCTGAAGTAGCTTTTTTCTCAGAGCATTTTTTGGTAGTATGAGTACCTGCTATGAGAATAAATCACATGGGCTGCTGCATCTGAAATGGAGCAGCCTAACTCAGCCGAGCATGGTCAGCTGTGCTAGTACAGACATGCTGATGCTGGGGTGTTTTCAGTGCTGTGACCAGATTTTGGTGCTAGCTGCTTGCTTTCTACTGGGAACATTTTCTGCTGGAACCTCTTGTGAAGCACACCCTGCATCAAAACCAGAGGTGGTGGTGGGAGCCCAGATATCTACATTCACTCATTCACTGTGAAAATGTGATTCTCCATTCACATGCACATTAAACCCTCTAGCCCATGACCTTCCTTGAAACAGTGCTGACAAGGAAAAGCCACAGTGTCACAGAGCACATCATGCTGAAGGTAGATGCAGAGAGGAAGAAACACTGCAGTCTAGGAGTTTTCTTTTAAAAGAAGTTTGAACAAGGAGCTTTTGACAAGCCTAATAAAACTGTACTGACTCAGAACCTGAATTGTTATTCCTCTCACTGCTTTACGCATACAAAGTATCAAAAATGTGAAAGCAGCATCTAAGCAAGACTCTCAAGAACATTCCTCTTAAATTAAAGAGTTCATTTGTCATTATCTGTGTTCACATGACATTGACATCCTGAGATGTTGAACAGAAATACTCTTAATGCTTACCAGGTTTGAGAATTTTGGTGGAGTCTCAGCCACTGGATTTAATGTGCAGTAGTAACTTGTAGGGGATTGAGAGTCAGCTCAGGTACCTCATAAGGTTTTCCACAGATAAAATGAAGCGCAGCCACAACAGCAGAAAAGGGAGTGTAGAGCTGTCATTCATGCAAAAGGCTGGCTTAAATGCAACACTATGAGAGTAAGCACACTACTGGCCTCACACTTTCTAGAGAATCTACTAATAAAAGGGGATTTTAAAAAAAAATCCCTTCTTGCTGCATCATTACTTTGCCTGGGGGGATATCTCTTTAGCAGTAAATATGAAATGGTACATCAACGATCATAATAAATGATTCACAGGCACAAACTCAATGCTGAACATGTTTTCTACTGAATTTCAGGAGCAGGTTTGAGGCTATTCCTGCTCTGAGATTCCTGCTTGCTTCTTCAATGGGCAAGGGGCAGGAGTAGGAGCATCACTTCCATGGGGATCAAGGCAATAACTCACTGTCAGTATTTTCCCCAGCCTTCTTAACACCATGCAAGAATGCTGGTCTGTCGCAGTGAATAATCAGACCAATCCAGCTCCTGACAAAACAATGATTACTTTGGAGAAATGACTAAGTGAAATGATTTTGGGAATATCTTACTCAGCAGCAGCAGTTGAGGAGCATCGATGTACTCTGACTAATAAGAGGGGAAACTTGATTTCAGGTGGGGTCCAGAAAAGGGATGTTTTTCTTTTGGCGCTTGCGTGCTTCTTGTACACTTACATATTAGAAGATAATAATTAATCTGCTGTCATTAACTAATACTTAACCCACAGCAAGTTTAAGCTCGTTGAAAGACATCAGTATTCGAAAGCAGTGGCACAGAAAAGTTATGCTATTGTCTTATGCTGTTGTCTAGAATGACATTAGCTCACATGGAAACAAAGTTCTTTAACCAGTATGTGTTCAGAGCAATGTAGAGTATTTGCAGTTTTTCTGATCTCAAAATATGACCTCACAATTTATTCTATAGATTTAAAAGGCCACAAAGGGAAGCAAAAAAAGAATTTCCCTCATTGGTGACTAAGTCAGATTTTAACTATGCACCTTAACTTACTAGAAGTAGGAGCTTGGATGTGTCCATGTCCTCTGGAGACAGTTCCTGGCCTGCTTTACCTTACTGCACTTTGATCTGTTCTGTAACACAAGATAGCATCCTCCAACCACCACAGTAAGAAACACTTTGTGAAAAAACTAATTCTGTCTAAAGTTCAGAGCTTCAGAGTTTTATATCCTGTCATGAATGATGGACCTGGGAATGAGTAATGCCCCCTATGAAGCTAATGGTAAGCAAGTATTTAAACTCCAGTTCATACCCACAGTTCCTCCTTTTCTTCACCACATCCCTTCCCCCAGCAATATCAGAAAGTGTTTTACAGGCAGCTTAGTTTCACCATCTGGAGACAGAACCTGTTATGCAATGTCCAAATTTCATGATGTTTTTATTATTACTCTGTCTCTGCAAAATTGTTATTATGACTTCGCAATGGCAAATAAAAGACCTGTTTCTAGCAGGACAAGAGATTTTTTTTTCTTATTTATTTTGTAGAAATGGAACAAAAGCAACTCAAAGACATCAAAAATGTGTGAGGTGAGGCATGCAGCATCAGAGAGGCCCTATCAAATACTTCTTTGAATTGCTGTCAGCTACAGCACAAGAGAGACAGAAAATAAAGTTACTTTGGACTAAAATGCTGTTTCACAAAGGCATCATCCTGCAGCTCTCTGTCAAGTAAGCAGAGCAGGTTCTTGAAAAAAAAAGCTTGATAAAGGCTGAAGAAAGCTTTTCAGTGTCAAAAAACTGCAAATATCCATTTTTTTTAGACATATACTACCTGCTAGCTCCAGACTGCATAAAATAATTCCTAATGTTTTCTGCTTAGTAAATCCTTCAGATTGAGAACTGCAAGCTTACTGTGAAGTGATAAGTAATAAACTGCATCAGGTATATACTAAAATTGTCTTTTAATAACCATATAAATTATAAGAAGTATAAAAATATTTGAACAGGTATACAAGTATTGTTATAACTTGATTTTCTTCATTAGTGCTGGGAGGTTGCAGAATCTATGAACTATGAAGAAGTGAGATGCTTTCAGCATGAACAATGAATATATCGTGTATTCCTGGGCATTTACGTTTAAGAAGCTGCTTAGCTTATGTGTCACAACATTTGAAAGGACAACGGCACCCCTGCACACAAAAATTCTACATCTGGGAGAAGTCTGAATCAGGATTTGGGTCCCTGTTTTGCAGCAGGTGCTCATCGAAATGCAGAGCAAACACCCAAATAACTTGCCTTACCTTCACAGAGAGTAGAAGGAGCAGCTTTATAAGTCATTGGTTCTTTCAATCCAAGAAGCTCTCGGATCCAAGTTATATTGCCACCAAATCTGTGTAAATGTTATCAGCATAAAATTTTATGAAATCTATCAGTTTTTTATTTTCTTTTCTGAGCTTATCTGAAAAGATTCTCAACTCTTGGCCAATTTTTCAATGGGAAAAAAAAGTGAGAAACTGATTTGTGATTGTGCTTTGAAATTGCCATGCATTTGCATTTTGAAATGGAAGCAGGTGAAGCCTATTATTTTAGATGTATTTTATTCAGAGGTTCTGTGGTTTTTTGAGCCTGAAAGAAATGAAAAAACAGTAGTTTGATAAGTTTTTGTGAAAAATATTTATACCATTTACACATATACACAATGTATCACAATTATTAATACATAACACATTATATTTGTGGGAATTTCAGTCCTGTAAATTCATAGTTTCTTTTTAAAAAGAATTTGTAAATATTCAGATAACTTTGGAACAATTATAAATTGTAATAAGCCAAGCCATATGTCTAGTTTTCTCTTGCTTTAGCAGAAATCTAAGATCTGTCCTTCTCCACCTGGAAAGGACAAAAGCACACTACGATGACATTAAAAATACCACATGATACAGACAGAAATATGTCCATGAAATGTACTTATTCTATCTATTTAAACAAGATGTACCAATTAAGAAAACAGCAAAAGATTGTCATTTATGTATTTCTTTAATGATGGATATTGTACATTAAGAATATACAAACCATTTAGCATAATGTAAGTGACTCAAAACTTCACTGGTTCATTAGCTGTTCTGTGTGTTCAGGATTCTGCAAGCATTTTCCTTATCTATGTTCTAGAGTAGATACTTAGGGCAAATGAAACAGCATGGAAATGTGTGCAGAAGATAATTGCTGAACGCCAAGCATCTATAATTCTGTTTCCCAGATGTGTAGATATCCATGCAGGCCGAGCCTGCTTATAGGTTTTGTATGCTTATGGCTTTAGAGAGAGGAATATATCATTTAAGTTTGCATACTGTTTTTGCTATTTCCCCAGACACTCTTTCTGTTGGAAATTGTTTCTTTAAGTGCCCTGGCAGGGCGGAGTTGGGAAAATCACAAAAGTGGTGAATGACTTTGTTGTGTTATGTTAATGAAGTGGTTTGGGGATGGAGACAGGAGTTTTCAAGCTAGCAACAAAGAGATGTGGGATAGGGGTTGCCAAAAAAGGCTTGTTGCTCAACCAGAAGTAATCAATCAGGGTTTACCTGATGTTTTGGCCTGCTTGTCCTATATAAACAATGAGGGAACCTGAATAAGAGGACTTCATCTGAAATCATATTGATTTGTTCGTGAAGTTCATTGGCCCCTGTCGCGTTATCTTTTTGCAGGATATAAACCAGCTCTGTTCAAGAGTAAAATCTGTTCCTTTCTACTTCCTGGTATGTTTTTAGTGTCTAAGTCACTTTCAGTCTTCTCAGAAGACAGAGAAAGACACTAGCTGTGTTGATGTAAAAGCAAAACTGAAATACCTAAAAAAAATGAATAAACAAACAAACAAAAAGATAACATTGTGAAAATTTCTCTAATAAAACATTTTTTAAAAAATAAAACCTTAAACAAACCTACCAAAGCAACTGGAAATTCTCCCAGATATGTATGAAGGATTTTGACCATGTTTATAATGTCTAAAGCACTTGACATGAACTTCACCTTGTGCTTTTACAACTGACAACTCAAAGGACCTTGATGAGGTTCTGGAATGAGCTGCAGTGCAAATCTGGAAAGATGCTTATTTTAATCGCTTTCACTCAACTACCTCCAGGCAACACCACCAGTTTCTCTGCAAATTGATGCCCTAAAGCTCTATGTTGATTTGAACTTCCTGCTCAGATCTGCAGCCCAGGGTTTGGGGAATATGGTAGGAAAGAAGCCTTGGCTGCAGCCAGGGTGAGCACAGGAACTTAGTGTGGGTGCTCCTGGGCCTTGGTCTCAATTTTTTCATTGACCTGACAAGCAAATGTCTACTGAGAGTGCGGTGTTTCTGAGATGGAAACCGATTCTTGCTGTATGTGTATCTGCACGGCCTTGCCCAGCATGATGGGCTTCTGATTCAGCTGACTTTCTAGGCACTAGCAGAAAATAGTATTGTAATAGAGTAAAACGCTAATATATTGCATATGCAAACCTCTTGTATAGGCTATGTACATGATGCCATCTCTCTGTCATTTGGAAAAGACTGGATAGCTAGACTAAACCAAACATTTATATTCTTGCTATCAATGTTTTCCTCATTTTTCTGAAATAACTTAAAGTGATTTGTAACTGTATCATATGGAGGTTTTTTTTGTCTCTTTATTTGTTCATTTGCAAAAGTTAGTTGCTCATGATTAGTCATGTTAAGTGATTGGTGTGTGAAAAAAAGAAACTTACGTTTAATAGTTTAATTTAACCATTAAGACAGGTACACTTTATTCAGTGTTGGAGAAGACTCGGGATTTGTCCTCAGAGTGCTTCTGCTGAGCAGTGATTTCACGGAAAATTTATATACAGGATTGTTTTCGAATTCATACTATTTCCTCAAAATGACAGCTGTAATTTATTCTGGGAAATTTCTTGCATATCCAGGGGGAAGACAATTAGGTCGGCTCAGAGTTGTTAAGATGTGGCCATATCTGAGTGACAGGTCTCAACAACTCTGGGTGACAAAGGATAAAGGTCATTAAGGGTATCTTAGTTAATCTTGCTTCTAACACATTACAGTTCATGTTCCATCCCACCATTTCACGTGATTAAATTAGCTTTTACTCTATGACAGTTCTGATCAGTAAGTTGATTTAACATCTGTGTTTATTGCACAGATTGTCTTTGATTCTTACTCTCCCATGCTATTACAGTGGCACTAGCAACAAAGACAATCCTGACAGAAGTCAGCTTGTAAAAAGAAGCCTTATGCAACTACAAAAAAACCTAAGTGACCTTTCTTGATTCCAGCTAAAATAAATGATGTGACTAGCATCACAAAATAACCCTCTTGCACTGAAGTTAATTTCTCTTTGATGTTATACATCTGTTGCTTGGTTAGCTTTTAAGGAACAGTACCAGCAGCTATGGTCACTGTTTTGTTGCTATCACTGTATCTAAATCAAACACTTCTTATTTTTATTTCATAAATAGCTTTCCTGCATTCCTGTCTGTTGCTGTGCCAGAAACCAGAAAGATCACTACCTGATCATTAAAAATAGAAACAGTGGTGACTGTTCAAATGCTTTGATGACTATCAGTGGAACAGCCATCACTGCAAGAAAGGCACTGAAGTAAGAGTCACAAAAGAGCTTGAATAAGTTGTAAATGATTTGGTTTATGTGTCCTGATCTTCCTATTAGAAAAAGGCAACATGGCTGATAGGAGAGCTGGATGAAAAAGGAAGGAGGTGTATCTGTCAATATCTGTAAGAAATCTGTAAGAAAAAAGATTATTTTCAAATAGCGGGAGTGGAGGTGGGGAAAGACAAACCCAGAACACTAGCTCTTCAGCAAAAAAAAAAAGATTTTCTGTCCCAGGGGTACTAATAATTGACATGTAGCAGCTTCTGTGGCCGAACAGCCACTAAACAGATGGATGGGTATGGTTAGTCACTCTTAAATATTTACAAATGGAAATTTCCCAGTACAAGCATTTAACATAGTATGAATTGTTATATGCTCTTGAGATTTTCAGTCCCATACATATTTTTGGCAGCTTGGCTAAGGGGACATAATTCTCTGGCTTTTACTTTATCTCATACTTTTGAAGCACAGTTTTTATTTTTCCCACAGAGCAGCACACTGAAATCACAAAACTGAACCATTGCCTCCTCTCTGAGAATGCTGCAGTACTGTACTCCCTTACTCCCTTGCTGAAGAAAAGCATTGTATGAAGGCTTCCTGACTCCACTTGCTAGTGCAGTGTAAAAGCAGGATTTCATATAATTGCCGTGATCTGGTGTAAGGGGTGCAGTCTGTATTTTTATAAAGTTGATAATTTGCATTTCCTCTTCTAGACTAGATTTTTCTGTGTTAGTCTGTGCACAGGCAAACATTCTTCTCCAGTAATTTCCTAGCATATAGTATTACATTTCAATTGAAAAACTCTATTCTAAAAGTACAGAGCAAATTATTTCAAACTTATGTTTGCTTTGGTGGAAATCCATACTTCTAGGAAGAATTCTAGAGATTTTGCAAAACGCTGAACTCTTAGACATACTCCTTCCTGTGTATGTATTATTGTACAAAAAATAAATATTCTCTATTTGATTAATTGAAATTAATTTAGACCATGTTTGATTGTAAAATTAATGTGGACCTTACCAAATCTGATCCTTTGTTACATTTCAACAAAAAAAAAAGTATAGAAAATATTTCAAAAATCTAGCTCAATTATCTGGCAGAAAAATGAATGATTTAGCCCTCTAGCAAGAGAGGTCTTTTAAAGCTGCAGTCAATAGCCTGTATTTGACTCCATATCTCAGGTATACAGACCGAAAGCACAACCCTTTGGTCTGTAATCTTGCTGTTTCCCTCCTACAAGCAACAGTGCTGACTAGAATCCTCTCTCAGTTCTCTCAGCCTTCCTGCTACATCATTCTCTCTTTCAATAACCAGCTTCTCTGAAATTGTAAGAAATTCCCAAGAAATTGTAAGATTATGAAAACAAAAGTACAGTGTGCAAGGGCAAGTTCTATTCTGTCTCCCATAAGAACACAAGGCTTCGTCTTTTCCTGGCTGCACCCATCTAGTCAAATATCTTGTCTTTGACAGTGACCAGTATGAGAGGAGTGGGAAGGAGGCTCTTAGATGTGTTCGAAGCACATACCACTTCTCAGTCTCTAGTAACCCGTATTACAATAAACTGAAGTACTGGAGGAGCCACCTTGACAATTACTCAACTTTATTTTTTTTCTTTAGAGAAAAAGACATTAGCTCCTATAGTCTGTCTTGGAAGCACAACTTCTTACTCATTGGATCACCACTGTCTCTGTCTTCTGGATTATTTCTACTTGAATCCTTAAAAAGAGACACGTTAAAATGATTTCTGAGCTATAAGGAGTTGGTAAGCAGGTATGTCCAGGATTTTACTAAAATTGCATGTGTGGTATGTTCTTCTGTTAAGCTAAATGTATTTTCTTCTCTTACATAGCTACTGTAAGCATGAACATCCTGCAGATAGGAATCTTTAGAGCTTATTGTCGGAACAAGAGAGAGGCCTAGATTATGCTGTGAATAACTTAAATATCAGAATATAGAAAGGGGCAAGATTTTATTTCCTTCCTTCCATCTTAGAAAGCATGTGATTCATTCAGTAAGGGCCTATTACTCTGGTATTGAGTCAACAGTTTTTTCTCCTCTCTTTCACTCTTCAGCCCAATATTCTCAAAACATACCCTGGTGGAGAAAGTTCATACCCTGGAAGTTCAGTGTTTCATGTTTGGCCAAACCAAAGTCAGGCTATTAAAATAAAATGTCAAGATCATTTGCTTTTCAATGACCTAACATAACAGGACTCAGGGCTTCAGGCAGGAGGAAACTTCAAAGCTGGTAAGACAATGAATCTCAAAACAAAGCTACTGTTGTCATATTTTTACTTTCAGATACCTTTAATGAATTCAATAATTATGATTTGAAAGTTTGTTGAGATTTCTTTAAAACTACTGATTAAAAAAGCGAGGAAGAAGTAGTGAATCTGGTATCATAGGAAAGTCTGGTTGCCCTCCAATAGTAAGTAATGATATCATAAAATGGGAAATATGGTCATACAAATATTCAGTCTCAGTTTTATGCATTTCACTACTTTCAATTAGGTTGCTGTTGCTGCAGTAAACTAGTAAGTTATTTGCAGAGTACTTGGTTGTTATTAAGGTGAATGAGTGCTTGGTAGAGACATTTTGTGGTTAGTAGTCAAGAAATCCATCTTAATAGGTTCAGGCTTTAAATTTTTTTAGCTTGAATTTCAATCTGGCCCTTAATATCTTTTTTTTCAGTTTTGGGTTTGTTTGGTTTTGGGTTTTTTTCATTCTTTCTGTCGAAGAAGGAAAAAAGGAAAGTGGGATAAAAATAAAACAGACACCTGGAAATGAAGACATTTTCAATTTTCACTTTGCCTCCTTGTTTTTCATTCTTTTAAAAAGCTATCTTACTGATTTCAAATAACTATATATCAATCTGTGGCTGCAGTGATAAAGCTTGATTTCTTTAAATGATTCAAATAAAAATATTTTACACTTTTCTTTTTCTCTGACTTTCCTCTCAAGGAGGGCATTGTTTATGAGCTAATAACAGATCTAGGTATCCATTGTATTACCTTTCCCATGTTTAAAATTCTTGCAGAGTTTTAATCCTTTCATTTCCTGCTTTTTAATGAATGGATTTTATATAACTGTTCATTAGTTTAATTGGTGTTGATTTTTATTTTTCACTTCATTATTTCTCCAACAAAACTTATGCCATTGTTACTCTCTTAACAAAGCAGAGCAAATTAATTTCAGCATCTGGGAGAATTGATTGTAGGTGAGCATAAATAAAAAGTAAAACTCTTCTTACATTAGAGGTTTTACTTATGCTTGCCTACATACAGAGCTGAGAACAACTTTAGGAAATATTTCACTGATATTTAAAGACATCAAGCACTTCGATCTTTACAAGAGGCCTCTTTGACAAGAGAGTCAGTTCATGCTGGTAGAGTTCTCTCTAGTTTGATAGAAATGGACTGAGAGCAGGAGAGCTTTGTTGTGCCACTAACAAGTTTCAGTAACAATCATCCTAAATAAGAGCTGAAATAACTGTCCTAAAGTGAGTGGTTCCAATGCTAGTAACTTCAGTTACTCATTCCTTCCTAACTGATAGCCTTAGAAATAGTGAGCAGCTTGAGCATCAAGCACGTGCCATAAAGTACACCTCTGTCTCCCTAAAGGCTTGTTATAATTTTCCCCCTTGTTTTTGATTTACATATCAGTCACAGAGGGGCTGGTGCTAATTTCCTGAACAACTTGATGCAACTTCAGAGGAGCAAAGAAGGATGGTAGGGCTGGAATAAAAGCAGTCACTTCAAAGCCTGAATGTGAATAGCTTGGAGACCAACAAAATGAAGATATATAATAATCACTTTATGTTAAGAGACACTTAAGCTTCTGTGACATATATATTGTGCAGTCTGAAGTTCTAGCATGAGCCTATCATGGAGATATTACATTGGCAGCAGAAGCTTTATTAGAAGTGATGGCTGTTTACTCTCTTTCAATAAAGGCCAGTCACAAATACCATGAGTTTTACATTGTTGGTCTTTCTTATCTGGAGCAGGAGATTTAAGAGTTATAAATGGAATCAATTTATACATTTCTAGTGAGGATATTACAATAGAAAGCTACAATAAAGTTCTATTTTCTGCTTTATTTCTATGCTTTCTCTATTTTTCTCTCTATAAATTTCAGATTCCTTTGACTTATTCTCTTGTTATTTATTCTGTATCAGTGTAATATACACATGCTATGCCATGTGTAGCTATCTTTTCTCGGGTGTCATGGTATATCTGATACCCTGCCAAATGACCTTTCTAATCAGTAACCTTTTCCACTGTCTCAGAAAGCTGAAATTGTTTGAAACAAAGCTTACATCTACTAGAAAGAGATAGGTATTAAAAATGGAATATATTTGTATCTAAAATATACATGGGCACTTTGTTAATCAGGATTTTCATCAAAATAGGATAGGTAATTTGAAAGAACTTTTACTTATTACAAGGATATGGTTAACCTCATTCTTTCTGGTCACTGAGTAAAACATTACTTTTTAACTCTGAAGCCTGATAGCAGACAGAATATAGTGTCACAAGGGCAAGGTACAGAAGAAACACTTGCCATATGTAAACTTTACAGAATGTCATTATTATAGGTTTCTTCTTTGTACAAGAACAGTGACAAAGAAGGGTAAGAGTGATATCCTGGAATAACCATCTTTGCTAGCTACGGATAGCTCTGAGGTAAAGACCCATAGAAGTATGTTGATGGTCTGGGCTCTGGGAGGGTGAGGGAAATAGAAGTGTGGGGGCAGAATACTTTGGATTTGTTTATATACTCCTTGATCTCCTTGGTGAGCACTTATACATGGGAGGCATCCTGCTGACTTCAAAGGGTTGTACTGGGTGAGAAAGCACTCTCCACTGGGAGCAAGGTTGGAGCAGTCAGTGGAGACCACTGACCATGTAAACAAGATTGACTACTGCAGGGTTTCTGGGCAGAAAAGGCTGCCGGGGTGGTGGGAGAGGGCTGGGGAGGTTCTAAATAAGAAATGCAGGGCTATGCTGAAGATGGAGCAGAAGTGCTAGGAGGGAGAGGAGAAATCATTTTGAAGAGATAGAGTCATAGAATCATATAATCACCAGCTTGGAAAAGATCTTTTGGTTCATCAAGTCAAACTATTCCTGTCTGCTACTAAGCCATGTCCCTCAGGACCTCGTCTACACATCTTTTAAACATCTCCAGGGGTTGCAATTCAACCACCTCCCTGCATGGCCCATTCCAGTGTCCAATGACCCTTTCTGTGAATTTTTCTTTTTTTATATCTAGTCTGAACCTCCCCTGGCAGAGCTTGAGTCCATTCTCCCTTGTCCTGTCCCCTGTCACCTGGGAGGCCAGCTTCCTCCTCTCCACAACCTCATTTCAGGTAGTTGTAGAAAGCAATACGGTCTCCCCTCAGCCTCCTCTTTTTCCAGCTAAATACCAGCTCTCTCAGCTGTTCCTCATAAGACTTGTTCTCCAGCCCCTTCACCAGCTTTGTTGCTTTTCTCTGGACACACTCCAGAGCCTCAACATCCAAGTGATCATTAATGGCTACAGACATATGAGTGTGGAACTAGAGGAGGTCAGCAGAGATTTCAGCTTCCTGGAGGAAAGGAATGGCAATAATTGTAGGTCAATGAAGTCTGAAAGCTCTGAGTGGAATGAAGGCAAGGTTTCAGGGAGCTGTGAAATCCTGGCAGGTCCAGCAAATCTTTCTCCTCCTGTGCTCACGTAGAATCTGGCTGACTGGCATGTGCTGTACTGGCCCTGGGTGTGCAGAAGACAAGTTCTGCTTTCAGTCATCTGTTGATGCCACTCCAGCACCTTTCAACAGCACCATAGTCACAGCACCAGTAACAATGACAGGCAACAGAAGAAAGACTTGGAAGCAGTAATATTTTCCTGTTAGATTCTTGTGTCTCAAATAATAAGATACTTAATGCCTGCCTTTCCCTGATATCTGGCCTACTGCTTGATTTTATAAGAAATGATTTGCTGATGAAAAGCCAAGTAGCAAAATGCTGAATGTGTTACTGTGTAATTTCATGTGAAAAGAGATAAAAACTGCCTGTATCCTTGGATAATGACTAAATATTGATTTTACAGTATTTGTTTTGTCTTCACCAAAATAATCATTTACTGATGGAGACAGTTCAGTCTGTAGTTTAAATAAGATTCATAGAATAATAAAATCATAGAATAATCAGGTTGGAATAGACCCGCTGGATCATTGAGACCAACCATTCCTATTAAACACTAAAACCATGCCCCTTAGCAAGTCGTTCACCCGTGCCTTAAACACCTCCAGGGAAGGTGAATCTAACACCTCCCTGGGCAGCCTGTTCCAATGCCCAAGGACCCTTGCTGTCAAAAGAATTTTCCTAATGTTCAG
>WAAB01014220.1:154437-170875 GCA_013389865.1 Piaya cayana | reverse complement strand
CATCTTTCCTTAGGGGAGCTGCTGTAGAGACAGTGAGATGTGGAAGATTCCTGGTACACTGACAGAGCAGCTTCGGGGAGCAAGGCCGTCACAAGGCTAGATATGCAGTGGCTATCACCAGAGAAGTGATCGAAGCCAGACCATTACTCCAGGAACATCAGCCCAGAAAGCCAAAATAATTGCCTCAGCTCAAGCACTGGAATTAGCAAAAGGATCATACATNAATGAAAGTAAAGTATTAGCCCTGTATACCAATTACAGTATACAGAAGAAGATCTCACAGAACTAGGTGAGAATTTGTCTAATCAGCTAACAAAACTACCTGAACTTGTTTGAGAAACAAACAAAATAAAAAAGAACAAGCTGCATGGTGTATAATTTTAAAATCAATCTATACATCCCTTTATACCCAGAAATGAGGGGGTTTGTTAAAGATTTGACAGAAAAAACACCAAGAGAACAGTGGAATGGACTATATGAAGTATTGCTAACAGCCTCCACAGCAGTCAAGATCAAAGAACTTAGATCAAGTGAAGAAAATTACCTGCCAGTCAGTGGATAACAGAACGCTTAACACCTTTAAAAATTAAGGCTAACTGAAGTGAACTGTAATATTATTGTTAATGTGTCCATTAAGAGAAGCCCTATTTTCCTATAGGTTAAATGCCTCTGTAAACATTTGAAGAAACTTGCTTGTATAATATACAATAGTGTGGCCTTTTGTTTAAATGCCATTTTTCCAGTATTCCATGTATTTTGTGAATCCCCGCAAGCATTCAAACCTTTGGAAACTATATGTGGTTGTCAAAACTGCCACATGAATCTGAAACTACGTTGGCTTCCACTTAACACCAGGAGTAGCCATGCCCATGAATCATAATATATACTTATAAGTATGCAAGGCATCAGTTTTAGAAAATAAAACTGAAATTGATTATCTGTTATTGAGATACCATAAGTAATTTTCTGACTTTGAGGGCATGAGTTGTTCTAATTTGACCAATCAGTAAACTTGCCCTTGTTGAAACAATCTTTTTCTCAGTGTTATAACATTGGAACTATCAGTTTTGTTAAGCCATATAGTGTACCATTTTGCATTTTGGTGTTATTAGTGAACAGTAAAAAGGTATTAGACATGAAAAAGAAGTCAGATCAGACACGCAGTAGATTCAGAAAGAAAAATTAGAGAGCCTCTTACATAGAGAAAAAGAGACAAGAATCCAGAATTTGGTATGAGCATATGTTTAATCGGTCTCCCTGGCTAACGTCACTCATAACAGCACTAGCAGGACCCCTCATGTTACTTCTATTACTATTGTTAATAGAGCCGGGTCTGATAAACACCCCCATGAAATTCATACAGGACCAGATCACAGAAGTAAAAATGCTTGTCCTGACTAGATATGAAACCCTAGACTCACAAGAAATAGAATCAAAGATTTGACTCATGACCAAAAGAAAGGGGGGAATGCTAGGCAGGAATGTTATGAAAGAGGGGAATGTTAGGAAATGTTAGGAATGCCAACTGATGTATTATCTAGCTTGTTAAAGTCTGTATGGTAGCTGCATGTGTTTTTACAGGTATAAATATCCCCCCAGCACCTTAGTTCAGGGTCCCCCCTCCTTTGTCTGTGGGGACCCTTGCCAGTCAGCTTTCCGATTTCCTATGCGCGTTTAATCATTTAATAAACATTTACGTTGCTAGCACCTCTGTCTTGCATCTAAGCATTTCAGACCCTAACATCACCAACTGCACACAACACCAGAATTGCCCTTCAAATTTAACTTGGGCTTTGCATGGGGTTCTTCTCACATACACTTCTTCCTTCCATATGCTGTTCAGCAACATCTCTCCTTTTCAATACTACTTAGCTGAGTTAGCTTAACTGCATATCCCTGGCAACAAAAGTAATCATTTTGTTACTTATATTTCTGTTTATTTTTGAAACTGTATTTTGTCTTTGACTGCTGGAAGACCAAAGACTATTTTCACTGTGAACTTGAGAGGGGACTTAAAACAAGTATATGTGGTAAAACACAAGCTGACTCTTTCTTGTGCCTTGCTTTTAAGGCCTAGATTTTGCTATAGACAGTAAAAGTTTCCTTATATGCACGTGACTGAAATTAATTATATCTTTGGAAAACAGATTCAGGAGCCTTAGATCTTAATTAAGTTTCACTAGCTTTGGAGAGACTCTAAGACCAGAGCAGTGACCCCAATATCTGGGTCATCTGCAGAACATGTGCAAAGATCACAGTGAAACAGTTTAGGAACAGTTGGGAGTGCTTCATAAAAAAAAATCACATTAAAATTTCTGTAAAAGCAAAAAAAAAAAAGGGATTTTCAAAAGCCTCATTTTTACATCATTAAAAACAACCATACTGAACACATATTTCTCGAGATTTATGGCCATGCATCTATACTAACCTCCAGGCTTCTTAACTAGTTATTGAAAAAAACCAAAAATCAAACACAAAAGCAAGGTAACAAGACCACCCCAAAAGTAGATGTAACAAAATATGCAGCCTGCTACAACACTGATCATTCTGTATCTCCTAACTCTCAAAAGTGAAATAACAATTCACACAAAAATACCCCAAAACATCCCTGAGAAAATTGCCACGCTTTTTCCTACAGTTAAGAACAAAAGCTATGCTTCAGAAGCCTAATAAAAAAACCTTAAGTTTCCACTTATCAAAGTGAACCTAACAAGGTTTCAATGAATTTTAAAATATGCAGGTGAAAATAGAACCCGTATTGAAACTATTTCTTTTTCAGCCAAATAGACTTGAAGATTCTTATTTCACTGACAGCAACGTAAACCCTGAAAGTTTCACAGGTTTACATACACATAAAGCACATGAGGCTCTGCAGGACAAACCACATTGCTGTAGCTATCCTTATAGCAAAAATAGCACCAGCAGATCCAGCAACTGTATGTTTAAAAAGACCCAGTTTGTATCAAATCACGTGAACAGTGACAACAGGTTGAACAACTGATCCATTAGATCTTCATAACAATGCACCCTTTGACTGAAGTTCTCCATCTACATTGCATAACAGATCAAAAAATAGAAAAAAAGATCACATTTTTAGGAAAGAATTAGAATGAACATTTTAATTGATAGAACACAGCAGTTTAGTTTGAAAAATGTTCAAGACAGCTGCAGCGTGCCAAATGTATGACCTAATTATTTTGTTTGAAGACAACAATAATGGCACATCTAGCTGAAAACACCATTATTTTCCATAAAGCTAAGCTCCCAAACACTGAAGCTTGGAAGTATCAAGTTTAAAACTGAAAAGCGGGCCAACGTATTCCTGTTAAAAGCAATAGGCTTGTTCCTATTCAGCTCAGGGTGGTCATGACTGGAAATTCAAAATGGAGCTTGGCAAAGATATAAATAACAAGACTAGGCTTAGTGGGTCAGATCACAGAGCCACTTAGTCCAGTCTCCTCTTTCACTACTAGGGTGGATGCTAAGGAAGTGCAAGAATAGGGTGAGAAGTAGTATCAGTTTGTACCACTACAGCCTTGAAGAAGCAGGGGCTCAGCAGCCTCCTGAGCAAGAGTGCTGGTTTTGTGTTTAATAACCATCAATAGAATTTTCTGTAAGGAGTTCACTGATCTCCCTTATGAATTCATTCATTTCAGCACCCAAAACTTGCCATGCCAAGGCAGCTGGCTGCACTGAAATGCCAGGCATAGCCAACATAACCAACCTCCCCCAGCTTTCCAGAAGTGTGGTGAAATAACATGGGGTTCTTTGGGGCTGGTTTTTTTGAGTTTTAAGACCATGCAATCCACGGTGCCACATCTGCTTTGGCAGTCCCTAAATCACAAAAAGCTGAAAGCATTCTCTGTGCCTGTATCTCAACATATCCATCCTTTTTATGCATCTTTCCCTAATTAACTACTGCTTGCCACCATCACAGACAGAATACTGGGCTAGAGAGATTTATGGAGGCCTGGTACAGTTGTATTTATGACATTCTTCCAGAAAAGCAAGTATAAAATAACAACACTCTCATTAGGCTTAAACACACCCCTTCCAGCACATGTGTATGCTGTTTTGGAACTGATGTGTACATATGCACTTTTCAGCCCATATGTTCACCTTATTTTGGTTAAAGAGTGTATATATATACATACAGATATTTGCAGTGTATATATATACATATAGATATTTGCATGAGCAAGACCTAAAATATTTATAACAGCTTTAAAATATGTAAATATTTTAAAACTTCTACAAATAGAGGTCATACTTCTGATTTAATACTTACTAAATCAAGCATAATTTCATAGAATCCCAGAATGGTTTTGAGTTGGAAGGGACCTTAAAGATCATCTGGTTTCAACCCTCCTTCCACGGGCAGGGACATCATCCACTAGATCAGGCTGGTCAAAGCCTCATCCAGCCTGGCCTGGAACACCTCCAGGGATGGGAAATCAGCAACACCTCTGGGCAACTTGTGCCAGTGCCTCACCATATAACTCATAATATTAAAACTGGTAACTATAAAATAGTACCATATATTGAAGGAGTTTAGATAAAAATTTCCTTTCACATTTCAAAAATGTCAGAATGCAAGTACAACCCACTCCACTTGTCATGAATAAACTTTAATATTAATTTCCTGATAATTCTTGAATTAAAATCAGATTCCTATGCTAAACACTTTGATTTTTACCTTGATTCACAATTACCTTCTTTAAGCAGTAACATCTCATTTACAAGTTTATTTGCTTGTGTCTCAATATCACATGGAGAATTAAAGTCAACAAAAAACGTATTATGGCGTAAGGAAATTACAATAAATGAATTTGAATGGTCCGACAGGAAGCTCCCAAGTTTCTAACCTTTTAGCTTCATTCCCACCTTTAAGCATCTCCATTATCAAGCAACTGCTGTTAGTTAGTACTTAGATGTCCACAAAAACTTTTCAGTGTCATTCCTAAACTTGTCACATTTGGACAGGATTACACTACAACAGCACTGCAAGTTTTGTGTTATTTCTAGTGAGCTCCTTCACTAGGTTTTTCCCTTCTGTTTCCACATAAAATTTAACGTGTCTCCCCGCTGTCCCTTAACCAGACATAAAGAAGCCTCAGTTTAAGCAGAATACACTGCCTTCCAACAAATTTCATCACTGCACACATCAACACAGTATAGATCAACTTCTCTAACAGAACTGTGTAAATCCTGTCAGGCACAATACAGGCTAGAGGGCAAATACAGTAATTGGAAAGAGGATTGTAAGCATGAGGCTGTTTCAGATTACAGCATAAAACAGTCAAGAAATGATGCATGCATCAAATTTACAGAATGCAGAAAAAACAACACTGTGACATGGATACCTCTGTGCTTACAGCAGAAATTTCAAGTTCCTTTACATGCAATGTAGGAATACTGTTAAAGGCAAATACTGCCTTCCTTATTCCATTAATTCAAGTTTTCTATTCTTCAAGCACACAAGAAAACCAAACTAAAGCTCATCCTGGTTGAGTGCACATCCTAAACAAAAAGTTGTGGTACAAAGGCACCTTTAACTCCTACTGTGTTGAAAGACAGTGATGACCTCCCACTGATTCTGAAAGAAAAGTAGTGAAGCATTTCCTCTGTAAAGCAAGAAGCTGTGGGTCCTGAAAGAAAAGGAGCATATTCTAGTTTCCCTCAAAAAAATCTGAATATGGTGCTGACGTTCCAGAGAAAAGCAAAGTTTATAAGAGTTGCCTGTTCTCCGAATTGCCCTATTGATTAGATCATCACCTACTCTCACACTTTTATTCTAGACACCATTTTAAGACCTGTAAATCACTGTCAGGACTGATGATGGAACACTGGAAACTAGAAACCCAAAAGCTGACTGAAGGAACATTTGGTGCTCATGATCTAATGATTTTCTGGGGATCTAGTTCTCCATCTGAGTATCTCTCTCCAAACAGTTCTCAAAAGATTAATTTTAGCAGAATCATATCCAATGAGTCTACATATTCATTGGGGATGGCAGAGGAGGAAATTGTGACCAAGGATGAGACAACCATATTGTAAGACCCTTCTAAGAACAAGGCTGAAATTACTTAAATAAACAGAAGAAATCGCATTAACTGCACAAACCCTGTATGACCTGTATGCTACTAACAGAAAGTATGACAGCCATCTGTGTCTTCCTACTTTGTTTTTATCACAACTATATCATCTTGGGGAATTCTTTCCCTAAATATATTTCAAATATAAGCATGTATCACTGTTGGAATTCTTCACTGGTCCACTTCAAAACAACTCAAGCATTCCCATGCTAGTGTGGAAGGCTACCTAAGCATGACCTCCAAGAAAGGAGGGAAACAAACCCAATGCTTTTTGGCATAAAAATATCTTCTAAAACAAACCAAAATCACAGTGTTGCTCTCCTAGCCTAATGACAACATAACATACTTTATTAAGATTATTTTCTGTGTATCTTCACAGTATTATCTCTAAACTCTAAGATTTATCAGAATTTAATAGCTGCTATAATCAAATACTTCAAAATCCTAACTTCACCAAAAGAACACATTCTATCAGTCATAAAGATATAACATGCTGTTTGATACCTGGTATTTTAGTTCATTTTGTGTTTACTGAAGTTTATATGGTATAAATACTTAAGACTTACTTATACTGTAAAATCAAGGAGACTTTAAAGTATTTAATTGTATAAGATCATATTTATACATATTCTGACAGTGCAAATCCTATAGATCATTCTATCGTTTCATTATAAAAAAAAACCACATTCATTAACGAATAGACTAAGTAAAAGAAAACAGCAGATTCACACATTATACACTGTTCTTGCGGTAAACACTCTAGTGTACAATTCTTTTCATTCTCTTAGCCTTTCTCATTACAGCACTTATTCATTTTGTAACAAAATACTCCAGAAGAAACATGCAGGGAACTGAACAAAGTAAGAGAAACTCAATAAAGAGACAACAGAAAAATTTTAACTGGATGCAGGATGCAGACGACTGAAGTGTTACAGAAAAGAAATACCAGAGAAAAGGCTATTAATCATAATAAAGTATTAAAATACTAAGAGCAATAATTTTTTTTATTAAATCCAACCAACTCTCAGTAAGAGAAAACTGTTTAGTTGAGCTCCTCTTAAAATGCAAGCCTAAATTGCTGTGTAGAGATAATAAAAAAACCTGATTTGAATTATGAAAAAATGAATCTTGCCACAGGACACAAAACAATCTTCCTTTATCAGGAAGCAGCTCTTCAAAACTCTAAGTTTATTCAGGGATTACTATCTGCATTTCACAAAAAAAGAACGTGGCCAAGCAGAACTATTTTTAGCTCTGTATTTAAATGAACATCTTGCCTTGCTAACATGTACAATCACTGCCTGCCTTCTGTGTGCACTCAGGAATGCACAGAGATGCTATAGCTTTGCTTTCCTTCTGTAGTCAACGGAGAGGATCTGTTTTCTAGGAATAAATTAGGCTACCCAAGTCAAGTAATAACTATTTTAAAGGTAAAACAAAAACTAAAGCAAAAATCTCAAACCCAACCCAATATCAGTCCATGTCAGTTACAGAACACAGACTCACTTGACAACCTGAACCACCCATAACCCACAAACACCCTGTACTGCAGTATCTGAACAATGAGCCAGCTGAGGGAGGTGTGTGCCCCTTCCCCATCAACCCTCCACTAAGTCAGTAGCTCCCAGGAAATCCAATATTGCCTTAAGGCAGGATCACAGTTGGCACAAGCAGCCCCTTGTGCTGGAGGCTGTAAAGGAGGGTGTCATTAGAGGTGCTGCACCCAATTATTTCTAAAAGCCCAGCAGAGCACAGAACCCTACCCCGCACTACGACTCCACTTTCCCAAAGGCAAGGAGGCTGGCTGGTCCTGTACATGTAGCTGCTTTGCCCTGCTCTGTCGCTTTGCTGGAGAGGAAGGAAAGGGGAACACATCATCCCTACTTCCAGCTCTTTCCTTCTCCATGCTCAGGAAGACCAGCCTTACAGATGAGAGATGCAAGACTAGCACTGTAAGTAACAAAATGTCACTTTACTGTCAACAGCCTGCAGAAAACAACAATTTTCTGTCACAGAACAATGAGAATACTGCACAACGGCTGGATGAACCACAGTTTACCCAAGCACCTATGCAGCTTTTTACACCACTTCCACATTACACATCAGAAATAAACAGCAAACACATCTGAGAGGGAAAACAAGAAAAAAACCTCCACAGTTTTCTGCGTTCCCTCTGATCCTATATCAACAGACAAAGTGTTCAGGACTTTTCAACCATTGTATATTTACCACAACTTTACTACCTGTCCCGCTTCTTTTGTTAACACTGTCTTCTGCAACAAGCTGAACCAGCTCACTGTCAACCTGTCATGTGCTTCAGTGCAGGATCATAACATCTTGAAAAGTTTCTTTTAAGGTTTGCTTTGTTTTGTTTATACACAGGTAGCATTTGTATGGAACAGATACCGCATCATTATAAACTTACTTGCTTTCAGTTAAGTCCCAAGCAGTTCACAAAGAAAAGGGTGAGTAGGTTTCACCTCATAGTAACTGTGGACTTAAGTTTCTTTAGCGAAATGTTGCAATGGCACATAGCATGATCGCATATCTGTACAGAAAGGAGCAGGCAGCAGCTCCCTGTCTTCTCACAGTTCTTACTGACTCCTCTTGCAGGAGGCAGGCTGCCATCACTGGCCAGGAGAGAGACAATGTGCTTAGTCTGTGTTACTGCTTTAGCTTGGGTCAGGACACTCGATGCATCTTATCAACTGCATTCACCAAGGTTGGGTTTGTATTGTGGGACCACCTTAAGGCACATTGCTGTGGTTTGAGCAAAATTAAAGTCAGTTTTGTGACTAACTCAGTTGCTTTAAGTAACTTCATTCTCTGAAAGCTAACTGCAGGTTTTTGAGATGGCATTCTTCTCCCAGAATGATAACGCAGGACACTGGTATGCCCAAAGGCCAATGCCTATACTTAACCAAGGCCATCCTCAAGCTGTCAGAGAATGGGCAGCACCTGTGAGAAGGGGAGAATAGGGCAGGTGACCCCAAACGGACCAACAGAATACTCCATCCCATATAAATCATACTTAGTATAAAATTGAGAGATCGCGAGGGTGGGTCTCTCTTCTGCAATGGCTGACATCCAGCGAGGATCTCATCTGTCTTGTTGCTTCTGATCCCAGATTTCCTGAATCCAGTTCCCAAGTCCAGCTCCCTCCTAGCCGCACACCCATTCATTCATGTCTGCTCTGCTGTGTTTTGGTGATATACAGTCATCAAGGGATAAGGGTGCGATCTCATACATTTGTACATATTTTATTTCTTCCTAATGATTTTCATTATTATTATCATTTCATTAAAGCTATAGTTTTAGTTTCCAACCCACAAGGATTGTTTCCTCTCTTTTCCCTTCCCCTGGGTGAGGGGGGTTTAGAGGCTCAACTGCATGGTTTTAGCTGCCAAACTATAGGTAGGTGGGGGTAAACCATGACACACCTGCACTGTATTTCTTTCAGATACAGATTAAAAAAATAAAATAAAAAGCTAACCCCAAACCGTGAACACTCACAAGAGCACACCTAATGTATTTCAGCCTCACACTGGCATTCATTCCATGACACCAGACTACACTAAGTCCTGAAACACACATGCCATGTGCTTCAGGTCATCGAAACCAAAGGCTTTATTCTATAGATCCGCTCCCATTAGTACACACTGCTTGCAAATGTAGACAAAACCAAAGATTACAAGTCCTCTCATTCTTCCCCATTCCCAAGGGCAATAAGTGAAAAATAAAGCAGAGTAGAACTAGCAGCGAGGGCCAACAAGAGCTTTCCCACTGCAAAAGCCAATCTATCTCTTATATATGAAATTCAAAAGTTTTATTTAAATATTATGGTAGCAAGCACAGCAGAGGCAAAACCAAGCTACTCAAACAATGGTTTTCAGTTTTTTAATTTTCAAGTGTTTAAAAGCAACATCTAAGAACAAAGTGAAAAGGACTAACGTGTAGGTCAGTTATATGAGGTGAAAACAGTCAGGTCTCTTTAAAATCGAGACATTTAATTTCGATTTAGGGCATAATTTGAAGGAGATTGATACTGCTTTTACTGAGATGATGGTCTTAGAATAAGACCAACATTGGGAAGAGAATGTTATAGTTAGGCTTTGTATATGTAATGTAAATGAGCACCCGATATGAAAACATATAGTGGTACAGAGTGTTATAGCTAAACTCATGTATGCTTATCAGTTTCCAAGTCTGGATCCTAACCCTACATCTGAACAAGACCTAAGCATACAACCTTTCCCTCGCCTTCCCCAAGCATATTCAGTAGCATGACCTCGAAGCAACCTAGGGCATGCTCCATCCATGTCTTTGGAGAACTGGGGGTCTAAAACTGCTAGTCACATTGTGATTTGCTCTTGTCCTGAAGGAGACACGAAGTTGCAGCATGATAACTCATCAATAGCAAGAAGCCTTGATCTAGAGGATTAGGGATCAGACGGCTCAAACTGAATAGCAATACACAAGCAGAGACCATGCAGATTCAGGAACCAAACAAAGGGGACCTTTCCTCTGGACAAGTATTAGCACAACTTTCTAGCCTCTTCCATTGCCAGCATAAAGATTCAACTGCTGTGTATTTTTTTATTCTGAAAAATAAATTAAACCTTGTTTCCCTACAGTGTATTTATTTAATGTTGAGTCAAGAAGTCTTCCAAGAGAGATGAGAATTAGCAAGATAATACTTAATTTAAAAAACCCCAAAAAACAGACTGTCTTATTTTCTGATAATCTTTCCAAGGCATCTGACACAGGAAAGAACTTCGTGACCAGATTTCAAAGAATCTAGTCCAGTTCCAACTCCAGAATCCTCACCTTAAGCCCATGCACGGAATAGATGCATGTACATATACAACACTTTCAGCTAACAGAGGCACAAAATTCTTTTTTTCTTAGTTGACCACTATGGGGTATGTGGGCTCTGCATCTACACAGACAATAGTTCCTCTCCCTATATGAGACTTACTCTAAATATAATCCT
Organism: Piaya cayana; assembly: GCA_013389865.1. Lineage (NCBI taxonomy): Eukaryota > Metazoa > Chordata > Aves > Cuculiformes > Coccyzidae > Piaya > Piaya cayana. Next base: position 159,787 of record WAAB01014220.1, on the reverse strand, counting down.
GCAAAATCCACCTCCTCATCTGTTTGCCCTGTGAACTTTTCTTAGAACTCTGCAATAAGGAGCTTAGGCTTCAGTATTCCATTAAAAGCCAACTCTCTCCTTCTTACTAACATGTGTTAATTCTCATTGTTAGGCTAGTGAAAGTTAGAATTCCTCCAGGCAACGATGGTTTTGAAACAATACAGCATTGGGAACACTTACTAATAACTAATATTGGTACTCCAGACAAAATGTATTATTATACACTTTAGATGGGGGTTACTATTACAATAGGGTGGTTCTTTGGGGTTTTTTTTTTCAGATATCAGATTCTGCATAAGCAGGTAATTTCTTTCTTGACTTCCCAACATGAAAAACAGTTCCTTGTAATCATTAAGAAAAAGCAAAGTTCACCAGGTCAAATAGAAGAGCAAATTTGTAGGAAGTAGTAATAGCTAATAGAAATTTAGCAACAAGTACCAGAGTAGAAGGCAACAGGTTTGAACAGGGTAGACATACAGCTCAGAGGCAGGAACTCCTAATTTCCAGTTTAGGCCTTCCAGACGGTTGTTATAACTTGTCCAAGGCCACATTTTCACCTATGACTTTATTTCCATAAGTGAAATAAATAAAACCCCCACGCTCTAAGTTTTACTTGCCTTATAGCCATTTTATAGAACTAATTAATGTTTGTATAATGCTCTGGTTATGCAACACGTACTAACAAAACATTATGCCTACAGCCTTGGCAGTATCTTATTACTGCACTTGAACAGATTATAATCCATGATAACTATGGCTGGAAGACATCTTTGTTATAATGCTTTTCACATGCTTATAACTTTTCAGAATGCTTCATAAAGTTGGGTTTGACTGTTAGACACCCTTCTCCCTGTGTAAAGAAATTTTGAATACTTTTAATGCTGAACGTTATAATTTCATCCTTTTAATTAGGATGAGGCAGTTCTTCATAAGCAAAGTCACACAAAGTTTGAAAAAGAGGTTCTTAAGATAAAAATTTACAATGCAAAGCCAAAATAAAAGGCACAGTTATGTGCCTAAAATCAGATACAGTAGACTCTCTCATACAGGTAGATCACAGGAAAGCAGCAACTCACTTTCTGAGGACAGACTGTCAGGCTTCCAAGAAAACACAAATATTATAAACACAACAGGCAGTTCAGCTTGAAACTAAAATATAGGAAAAGGACTTAAAAAGCCAACTCACCTCTCCTCCACACATATGCTGCCCTCTGACCTGCACAAAAACATTCCAAATGCCCCCTGTTGCTGCTACTAAGGGAAACGTGATGCAGCTGCCACTGCTCCCAGGCAGACTGCTCCTCACCTGGGATGGAAGTCACCCAAGGAACAGCAGCCTCAGCCATAGCCACTTGCATAAGAAAACACAGCTAGCAAACACCACCAAGCAAGACAAAGGCAAGCAGAAGATTAACAGCCTGGGCTGAAAGACCATACCTTTTTCCTTTAACCTCTCTTTCTGTGGATTACAGGCAGGCTTACTCACACAGGTGCAGCAGAGTAGAAACACATGCTGCTTGTTCCCGCCCAGGATTACACCTCAGCTAATACGCCTCCCTGGTCAGCGCTGGCTCTCAGCACCCTGGTTCTGGAAGCATGAGGCAGACAAATCAAAGTTGGCTCTGGAAAGAGCCAGTATGGGTCTGGGGTTTATTAGCTCAGGCTTTGCACCCTGCAAAATAATATAAACTGGCCTGAGAGACCAAATAGAATCACAGAATCATAGAATCACCAGGCTGGAAGAGACCCATCAGATCATCAAGTCCAACCATTCCTATCAAACACTAAACCACGTCTCTCAGGACCTCGTCTACCCACGCCTTAAACACCTCCAGGGAAGGTGAATCAACCACCTCCCTGGGCAGCCTCTGCCACTNGTGGTGAGGGGCCCAGAACTGAACACTGGATTCAAGGAGCGGTCTCACCAGCGCCAAGTACAGAGGGAGAATAACCTCCCTGGACCTGCTGGTCACACCGTTTCTGATACAAGCCAGAATGCCCTTGGCTTTCTTGGCCACCTGGGCACACTGCTGGCTCATGTTCAGTCAGCTGTCGACCAACACCCCCAGGTCTTACTCCTCCAGGCAGCTTTCTAGACAGACATCTCCTAGTCTGTAGCTTATTAAAGAGATAGTGAGCCTGACCTAAAAACCCTGACAGATTCAAACTGACTGCATGAAGTCAGCTCAGGTGAGACCGCACCCCTGGCACAATTAATCCACAACTGAAATAATCCACTCCAAAAGAATACACTATCAGAATGTATAATTTCTTTTTTCCCACAAGAAACAAAGGGGTTAACTTTTGTTCAGTGATAGGGTTTCTGTTCTTTTGAAAGGAACAGTTGGGAGGTTCAAGAAAAGGAGATATCTGGATTTTATGACTGTGAGACTAATCTTCCACAGCTAAATCAAGTCAATGCTATCTCACAGTTTGCCTAAGTTACAAAAGTACATTTAAAGCTTTCCTTGGCTTGCCAAGAGAAGCGCAAAACTGAGAAAACCCTAGCCAAGTGTATTCCAACAGAGTTAGGAAGCATCAGAGTAATATCAGAGCAAGCAGCAGGAATAATTAATGCTTAGGAGAGCCCAATATCAGACACACAAAATGAGAAAAAAAGATCAAAGAGAAACTCCCACAGACCACTTCTCTTTTAACTCTTTCTCTGCTACTCCATTCCTTCAACAACTGTATGAATAAACCAAGTAATTAATGGATTTAAATGAAATTCTACACCACTATCCATAAAAATACAATTGTCTGACTTAATCCTTACTGAAGACACTAAAATAGAAGGGAATTTAAAAAAAAGAGATGACAAAAATAGAGAGAACAGTTGAACTCTAATGGGAGAAGTCAAAAAGACAAAACTCAAAGGACAAAGCAAGGCAAACTACTTAATTTATAAACAATTAAACAGTACAGATTGTTATCTGGAAATTAAAGTCACCAGAAGACAGTAAGAACCTCAAACAGGAAATCTTTCAGGGTTTATGTTAAAAATCATGAGAATAAAATTGGTTGGCAATAACACTGCAATGAAAATACAATTTTTTACTTAATCCCCTGAAATTAGGAGGGGTTTTTTTCCACTCTGATTAGTCTTTGAGCTAAGGCAGGTGTTTATTAAGTTCTGCAGTTAGCCTCAAAATATCATTGTAAGCTGAAGGAAATGATTCTAGGACTTCTAACATGTTAAGCAAAAAAGGTGACTAATTGCACACAGCAGTATGTATTTTAAGCTGAAAATGTTAGTTTTGAAGACTATGCTAAAATGCAGGTCTAAACTGGTCAGGGAAATGTGAAGTCTTGTATTTAACGGCCTACTGTAATAAAGTCTTAGCTTCTTAGTAGAGTAAAGGTACTTGACCTTACTGAGGATTACAAAAGAGATTGCTACCTATTGTGAAAAATCCCACACAGGGACAAAAGCCTCACAGTTTGCATCTTGAAAGTATTGTCTCTCTCAGAGAGAGAAGTCTGTTCTGCTGAACTAAACTAATGTTTCAAGATCTGCAAAACCGATCCTCCAAGTCTCACTGATAACTAGAGGGGTTTCCTGAAGAAGTATGTCATTCCGGTCTTCCATGACCTCATGGCAACATCACTCCAGTTTAGCCATTCACAGTCATCCTGAATCCCACTTAAGTAAACAGATATTTCCTCTTTCACGTTAGAAAGGACAAGCACAGCATAATAGCATCAGCTTGATTAGTGTTATTTTAGGCACATATTTTACATTTCTAAATATCCTAGTAAAGCTCTACAGGAGCTTCTTCAAACCCACTTCTTTAGCCTCATTCAGCACTTCAGAAATTCTATGCCCTACGCATGGGATTGTCACGTGGGCTGCCAGTGAAGGGACAGCATGGGTGGATGGCAATTCCTTGCTCCACACCTGTGCTCCTCTGGCAGGTTCTTTATCCTTTTAAGCCTCCCTGTTCAAAAAAGTTGCTAACATGCAAGCACTCACGTGTGGGAGCTTTTCCACAAAAAAACAACCTCCATAAAGCCCTCTTCCAAAAATACTGCTCACTACACTGAGAACATGAGGCATTCGCTGTTCATAGAATCATAGAATAGTTTGGGGTGGAAGGGACCTTAATGATCATCTAGTTCAACTCTGCTGCCATGGGCAGCAAGTCTTTAAAAGTCTTATGAGGAGCAGCTGAGGGAACTGGGGTTGTTTAGCCTGGAGAAGAGGAGGCTGAGGGGAGATATTATTGCCCTCTACAACTACCTAAAAGGAGGTTGTAGAGAGGAGGGAGCTGGCCTCTTCTCCCATGTGACAGGGTACAGGACAAGAGGGAATGGCCTCAAGCTCCACCAGGGGAAGTTCAGGCTTGACATCAGGAAAAGATTCTTCTCGGAAAGGGTCATTGGGCACTGGCAGAGGTTGCCCAGGGAGGTGGTTAAGTCACCATCCCTGGAGGTGTTTAAGGGATGGGTAGACGAGGCGCTGAGGGGCATGGTTTAGTGATTGATAGAAATGGTTCAACTCAATGATCCAGTGGGTCCTTTCCAACCTAGTGATTCTATGATTCTATGTCCCACTAGATCAGGCTGCTCTAGGTCCCATCCAGCCTGGCCTTGAACACCTCCAGGGATGGGGCAGCCACAGCTTCCCTGGGCAACCTGTCGCAGCATCTCACCACCCTCACGGTAAAGAAATTCCTCCTTGTGTCTAGCCTAAATCTGTCTTTCTCCGGTTTATGCCCATTCCCCCTCGTCCTACCAGCACAAGCCTCTGAGAACTGAAGGTTAGCAAGGAGAGGTTCAGGGATGAGAGGCGAAGCGCTAGCCCCGCGGCAGAAGGGCAGCAGCGCGGTGCCCGGGACCGCCGGCTCCGCTCTCCGCCCGCCCCGCCCCGGCCCCGCCCGGCGACTCACGTTTGATGCACCTCTGGGAGCCCGTGGCCTTGCTCCAGCCGTGGCAGCACTGTCCCTGTCCCCCGCAGACGTTGACCCTGCGGGAACAGCAGTGAGCGGCGGGCGGGACCCCGCTCCCCCCGTCCCTCTCCCGGCCGGGCCGCGGGGCGGGCGCTGGGCAGGGGAGGGAGAAGGCGGGAAGAATTAAACCTCCCGAAGGGCGCTCGAGGGATCTCCTCGCCCGGCTCCGGCCGGGAAAGCGGGACGGCGCTTCCCGGGGCCGGGGGAGGCGGGGGGCGAGGCGGGCGCCTTACCCCGGCGGCTGGTGCTTGGTGCGGAGGGCCGGGCTGGCGCCGCTGCTGTTGCCGCGGGGGCTCGGCGGGGGCGGCTTGAGCCGCGGGACGAAGCGGGCCGGCTCGGCGAAGGGAGGAGCGGCGGGGTCCGGGCGAGCGTGCCCCGCG
>WAAB01014220.1:76844-153388 GCA_013389865.1 Piaya cayana | reverse complement strand
AGTCCAACCCTTCCTATCTGCCACTAAACCGTGTCCCTCAGCACCTCATCCAGCCGTCCCTTAAACACCTCCAGGGATGGTGACTCAACCACCTCCCTGGGCAGCCTGTTCCAGCGACCCTTTCTGTGATTTTTTTTTTTCCTGATGTCCACCCTGAACGTCCCCTGGTGTAGCTTGAGGCCATTCCCCCTGGTCCTATCACCTGTCACTTGGGAGAACAGGCCAGCACGAACGTGCTGCTCCGAGCAGCGACCCTAGCAGGATTAGGAGGGACCATATTCTTTCTTGTTTTTCTTTTGTGTTTGTAATGTATGTTTGCGTGACTTCCAAAAAAACCCAAATACGAACCACAGTTGTGCACTTGGAATGAATACATAAACAAAACTGCCCACCTTTTTCTCAAGTGTGTATTAACCAATGTCACCCTATAGTATCACAGAATCACCAGGTTGGAAAGGACCTACTGGATCATTGAGTCCAACCACAAAGTATCGTAAATAATGACAAAAAAAAAATAACATTCACAAAATGCCCCAAAGGTTACATCTTTTAAAATACTCAGCAGCTGATGTGACTGAGCTCTTTCCAAGAAACCTTGCACACAATCAAACACTTTGCACATCCAAGAGCTTGGAATCCAGGTCCTCCTCCCTGGGTTCTCCTCTGTTTTTTTCCAGAGCTTTAAGGACACTGACCCTGGCTCCAAACTGATGAGATTTCATTCTTAAATGCTCTTGGCACAGCTATGCAGCCGGCATGGGGAACAGGAGGGTTTTACATTGACAGGATTCCAGGCAAGAGCCGGTGTTAGGACCACAATGGTCCCTTCCTCCTTAGTTCTCATCTATTTTAAACTGCTCAATAATAAATAGTTGTCTTAAATAGATGAGTTTGGTGCTTTCTACAGTGTAAGGGAGCCACACTGCCGTTAAAGGCTTCTGCTCCTGTGCTCTGACTTGAAACTCAGTGTTTGAAAAGAAAATGCCGCTAGCACTGGGCACTTCTCAACCCAGAGCAGGTTAAACTCTGTGGTGGTTCAGAAAAAAACCGAAAACCTGACATAAAGCCTGAAAGCAGCTCCAGCTTGAAGATAACTAAGACGTTAACTGTGAGACCGCTGCTTCCTCTCCTAGCAAACATAAATCTGTTGTTTTCATAAGTTGGAAGATATTCTCAGCAACTCAATTGTTCAGCCTTCTGAAGGCTAATTATTGTCAATCCTAAGTATATGAAATGTTTTTACAGTTCTTAGGGAACAAAAAATACCCTGGAAGCAGAAAGGTGGGGTGAGGACTGAGTAACGAGAGTGAAAATTATGTGGTACTCAGGACTGTTGCTCTGTACAGGACTGCTGTCCTTCAGAAGTTTTCCAGAATGAGATCACAGCTACATGTGTGGCTGGGTTTGTTGAACAGAGGGCAAAAACTACATCATTCCACAGCAGAGGCCAGTTGCTTTTAAGAAATGTGGGGTTCAAGTCGTGTCAAGCAGAGGGCAAATGTGGTGTATTACTGGCTACTGTACAACAAATGCTATGGGACCTCAACAGAAATATATCCACAAAGGTGGATGCCTTGCATAAAATGGTCTAGGTTCAAAAACATTCTTGAAAAAAATGTTAAATATTAGCTGAGATTAATTGGTTGAGGTCAAGCACTCCTCACAGATTTATATGGCAGATCTGACTTGCAGTATTCTCTTTTTTTACCCCTTGGCATTCACAAAATGAACATTTCTTCTCTGTTTTTCTGGTTTGGGGGGACTTTTTTTCCTTCTTTACACCCTGCCCCTTCCCGACTCTCCCACCAAAAAAAATATTGGGAATGTTCTGAGTGTTAGGCACCTAGATTGGCTGCAGTTATACAATGGGTTGGCCACAGAATTTTTAACAGCTAAGAGAGGACTTCAGTGAACCACTACTGCAGTCTAAAGCTCAGCTCAAAGTTTCTTTTGTCTGTGCTTCCAAAGGACAAAAAGCACACCTGTCCAGCACAAAACAGCTTGATACTGGCCTTTCAAAAACGAGCCAAGTGTCTGCAAAAGTTCCTGAGGATCCTTCAGTAAATGGTATCACTGCTCTTAAGAAACTTCTGGCTACCTCCCCAACTCCTGTGGAAACGACACCAAGCAAGTTTGCAGTTAGAAGCAGGAGTCAGTATCTCACACCATTTACCAGACGCATCGGCCTCTTAAAGAACTGGGAAAGCAACGCAAGCTGCTTCTGTTCCTTTTCCCCATGGTTTGGTACTAAAGGGTGAACACAGTGAAACATACAGAAAGGTTTTTAGTCTGTACACCTCACACCAGAGGGACAGCCCTCTGAGTGCTCTGCTGCCAGGTTGTAGCTGAGGCTGAGAAGTGCAGAACTGTCTGGAAGACTGGGAGCAGGACAGATGCAAGCTGCAGAATTGCTTCAAGAGTCAAAGGCTTAATGGACAGCAGAGAAGCCAGTCTGAGAGCGTGAGTATCTGCAACAAGAAGCAAAATAACAGTATTCAAAACAAAATGAAAGCAAGAACTAAACAGCTGTACATGTTTTTCTTCATGTCCCATGACTTTGGGGCTAGTCTCAATAGTTGAGTGAGGAAGGGCAATTTGCTTTGAGCTGTCAAAGTTCATGCACTCACACTACCACAATTCTTTTTCAGCAAATGAAGGAGATAGGACTGTGGCTCCATGTCTTATGGCGGATGTATCTAGTGCACAGGCTCACATGGCAATGCAGGGACCTTCACAGGGTGCTTCAAGGAAGATATACATTATGTGGAGAATGAAGTCATCTGAACATGGGTGATCACTCAGCCTTCCTTACGCAGCATAGTGCCGCAGTGGCTCCCTGTGACCCGGTGTCCAAGTTGGCCAGGCAGCAGGTTGAATGATCAGTAATGCCCAACGTGTCAGGCTACAGGGCCAGCAAGTGGCCCTGAGGCTCTCGTGGAGCAGCAGGCAGCAAGCCTTAGCCTTTCAAGGGCAGATAGATTGACAGGTCACAGTTAACATATGTTTGATAAGATTGAATGCTGTGTTCAGCTCCAATTTTGGCTATGGAAGAGCACTTTTAATACGTTTCAGTAATAGTACTTCAAAATTCTTCTTAGCTAAAGGAGGAAAAGCAGTCTGTATAATTTCATATGAGCTGAGAATTGGCTGGAGACCTGTATCTGCTGTTTTTCTTTTCCATACAATACAAGTATCTGCAAAAAAAATCCCTCTATTTTGCAGGCTAAATTACACCTTTAGCCACAGCTTTGTACAGGTAACGTGACTCTGAGAAGGTATTTCTTTTGAACAAAAGAAAACAGCTTCGTCTGATTGTCATCAGAATAGGGAAAAGACATAATTGACCTTTATTATGTCACTAGAGTATATGGCACGTATGACTGAATACATATATGGAGTAGATTTGCAGAGTAAGACCATGTCGATGTTACTGTAATTTCTACACGGTGTTTTTTGAACAGAACTGTACCTTCCAACCACAACTGTTGTTTGTTCCTTCAGGCAGAAACTGTAATTATCTACAGTTTGCAACTAATATCCTGAGGCCTCAACTGTTCCTGAGTGTTACCACAGTATAAATATCATTAATAATGTTTCACAAAAAGACAAGCCCTGATGTGTGAAGCTTGGAAGGAAGTGGCTTGGCTTTTTTGAATCCATTTGCTACTTGTGGACCTCTTTTGTGACTTCAAGATCCATGATGATCAACCCTATCTCATCTCAGTGCTTTCAGACTCACACTACATTACCTTGGGTAAACAATCTTCTGCCTCCCCCTCCTTGGATTTACTACCATGAACGCATCTTTGTAGCACCTTCCTCAGCACCAACTCTGAAAGAAGTCATCATTTCCCAATGCACATTACTGCCACTGTGATCAGGGCTCTGTTGCATTAGGCACTAAATCATACTGGCTTTTCTGACTGGGATTCACACAGTCCTGAAGCAGGCTAGATTTTCAGGGACAAAAGAACTTTTATCATGAGACTTGCAGGTTGGTCTCAACATGAATTCCTGTCTTGGAGCAATATGGGTCCTGTGTGGCACTGGGCATCTGAAATAGATTAGCATGCAGATAGACCAGAGCTACAAGTCTGGATTGGAAAAGAAGACAGACTAATGATAGCTGGGGTAGCGGTCATTACTCCTCTTTGGATTACTACCAAAACAGATTGCTGTAAGGACTTTTTTTTCCATTAGTCAGACTGAAAGTTGTATCCATTTGGCAAAACTCTAATGTCAGTCTATCAATATTGACCACCACCATATCCAACAAAATACATGCTTAAGGCAAGCAGGAATTGGCTTCTTTTCAAGTTGCTGACATAACTGTCATGCTAAAAGAAGCTGTGTTGATATGCATAGTCTTGAATTCCATTTTCCTGTACTAGCAGAAATTTCTACTAGAATATTTGGCAGTCTCACAGTTATCCTCACATATATGAAATAACTTATTCAGAAATACAAGATTTTTTCCAAGATATGAAAGTTTCCACACTGTGTTGTTGCAATTTTACTTCCCCTCTAGGAAAAAAAATATATCTTGTCTGTAAAACAATTAAAATATCCATTGAACTTTTTAATTACACTATTCCTTGTAATTGCTTATTTCTTTGTACAATGCTGTGTACATTGAAAATAAACAAACTGTGGAGAAAAGTAGGTGGAAAGGACCACAAAAATGAGAAACACATTTAATTATTTGACTTTACCTTAGGAGAAGATATGCTTAAACTAACACACTCTTCACAAAAACAAAGTAAATATTACAACTAATATTTGAAAACTCTTGCAGCATGGCTATGTCATATGCCAAGAATACTAACCTCTACAAAAGTAAATTTCAGCGGTGGATCCTGATTTTTCGCTGTTACAGTCTGTGCTGCTCAGACCATGAAAGCTGAAAGGAAATAAAATCCGTGTAAAATAAAGCCTCTCCTGACTTGAATTAGCATTAAAAAAGTCATAATTATACATAATCCAGGCAGACCAGGCCATCAGCATAAGTAGAAGAGAAGCACACAAAATTGGTATGAGACTATGGAAAGAAGAGCCACGGCTTATAGGACCATCAGCCATGATTACTCCTTCAGCAGCCATTTAATAAACTGAAAGGTAATGTTTTCACCCTCTCATCTGTACTTGGTCTCCTTCTCTGACAGTCTGGGATGATGCTGGGTGGGTAGCTTGGGTCTCTATTGTCTGCTTTTGCTGTGCTCTCCATGTCACAAAGAGCAAAACTCAGCCCTGCTTAGACTTCTGTGTTAGGAACTAATACCTAAGCTTGACTGTCAGGGTAAACAATTGTTTAAAGACCAGCCGGGCACACAGAGCAGCTGATCCTGGCTCTCTGGATTTAAAAAAAAAAAAAAAAAAAAAGGCAGAAGCAGAATACTACTTCTAATGATGTATTTGGGGCAGCTCCCAGCCACACCAATGTTAAGGCCTGGGAGTACGTGTATAGGTCCTCTGTCTGCTGCTCTTTCAAGGTTTGTGGTGGAAGGTGATGAAATGAAAATTACAAGCTTTTTTTTTTAAGTAGGTAAGGAGAAAAATGCTGGGCTTTAATTTCCATCACCTTTTCTCCAATAGCAAAAGGTGTCTGCAGAGGTGTTTAATGTCAGTCTGCAGTGTGTCTGTCTGTGTTTAGCATCAGGACATTTGAATGCTCACCCTGGCCTGAGCAAGGAGCAAGAGGGCTTCTGAGGGCCCCCTCCACCCTCAGTTATCATGTGAGTCTGTGATGAAGTGTGGTATCATGCCTAACAAGCAGCCTCAGGTGGAAACAGGTACAGCTTGTGCCCATTTGGGGTGAGACAGAAACCAGTTTCAAGAAAGCAAGCCTGCAGGGTAACAATGTACAAGGCTTCCTGGTATAGATTGCAGGTGGTAAGGAGCTTGAGGACTGGAAGGACTGGGACATGTCAGAAGGGATGAAGCAGATCCCACAAAAAGTCTAAACACCTGGGCTAAAACATGACACAAGGCACAGTCTGAACTGATCTTGCCACCAGGCAGGTTGTAACATAAGAGTACTGTAGGCAGCCTTACCTGTATTTAGAGAACAGAAATTCAGTCTGGCCTCATAGCAAAGGGGCTTAGCCAAGATGGGCCTGGTAGGGGCTGACAACAGCAGATAATTAAAACATAGTTTGTAACTAGTAAAATAAAAATGTGCATGGCTGCTTCCAAAGCAGATGAACTGTAGCTGTCCCAAATAGCCTGCGAGATCCAGAGCAAAACAGGCATGTGGAGGTCAGAGGATGGCAGTGATTTCATTTGCCCTTATCTCTCTAGTTTCATGTCTGATTCCTAGTTAAGGGCTTTTTTTTTCCTGAGGGAGGCTAAGTATGCGAGGCAGTAGTTCACACGTTGTTGCATTCCTGTGCGAAGAGACAGCATCAAGAAACCCTGCTCCAGAGTTGTCTTCTGAGAGAAAAGGAGAACAGGTGAATGACCCGCCCAGCAGTTCTCAGCAAGGACTGTGATCCTAAATTGTGTGCAATGGACCACAATTCTACACAAAGGCATGGAGCAGGGGTATATACTGGTAGATATGCTGTATTTCTCAAGGGCTTCAATCTCAGTGAGCTGAAATCAATGGAAAAACTCCATACTAACTTTCCTGGTCTCTGGGTTGAAGTTTGTAGGCAGAGTATGCTAGAGTATTTTGTGCAATGGCTTTAACCTGCCTCAGAGTCTGTCACGTCACCCAATCCTTTTTCTTTTCCTGTTAGAGTCAATTTTGCAATGTTCACCTGTTGGACTCGGGACACAGCCTAAACAAAAGATGACTATGAAAATTATTAGTTTTTATCCTCCCTTAACAGCTGTGTTTAAAATAATTCTCTATAATTGTCAAATTGTTTTAAGCTTGCCCTCAGGGTTTACCATTTTTCCCTAAAGCAGCAGCAACTGAATCTAAGCTGTGCATGGATTGTGGTCTGCCTGCAGCATGCTCATGACATCGTCCTGCTCTCAGACATTCTCGTGACGGCCAGCCAGTGAGTCACGCAACCACAGCTCCTCATTGCAGGCAAAGGGAGCCCACCTGAGGGGCAGCCTTTCATTCCTTCCTTCATACAAGCACTCACTTACTTTCCCAGTGGGGCTCCAGTCTGCGGCATAGGCGGTGTCTCCACACAGGCGTGCTGATGGTCTCATCAGAAGACTTTTGCACACAAAAGCAGGCACTCCTGCTCAATATCTGCAGGCTGATTTATTAGAATATACAGATTTGCAGGGCAATATAATATTGCATGCAGCAGACAGGAGTAGCAAGCACAGAGTCTTTTAGTACATGTATTTACATTCCTATCTGAAAAAAATCTGAAGATGTACCTCAGTGCTGAACAATCTGTCTGTGTATTAGATTTTTGTTTGAATCACTTGTAGTTGGTGTGTAAAGAGTAGAGCCTTTATCTATCCAGACTAGGGTCATCCAGGGAAGCAAGCATTTGTAGCAATATGTTTCAGCTCATATATCCCTTTTTTTCTTTTTCTCATTTTACTTGTGTTGACATTTAGCCAGTAGCACACAGAAAATCCAGAAAATTGTCTAGATTCAGGATCCAAATGTAGATGAATCTGCTAGCTCTGTTTGTATTGAAAGTTAAAATTTTCAGGGGGGCGGGGGGAGGAAAGTAGATTTCTATCCTTTTCTTTCAAAACAAGCATAGCATTTTTAAGGATCACAGTTTTGACTTATCAGAGTACATAGAGTCTTAAACTGAAAAGATGTAATCTGAAGACAAAAAGAATGATTTTCCTCTGTACAGAAGCTTCTTTTCTATTCCTATTGAAAGCACATCAATGGCCATCTCTGACCTAAGATCAAGTAATTCCCGTTCTCCTTCTAAGCCAGATTCATGTGTGTTTTGCCTCATTTTCTGTGTGGCTGTAGCCATGACCGACAAAGATTGGGATTCTTCTCCAGGACAGTAAGTTTGATGATTTCCAGCAAGGTCCCTTGCAGGAGTTTTTTAAGCAGAGTTGATTTAAACACAACTGCAATTATGAAAATTAGAAATTATGACTACCAATTATTTAAATTGAGAGAAACCCTCTCCAGCTGAGAGGATCTGCACAAAGACCATATGTAAGTCCTTAATATTGACTGGCAAGAACATCATTGGGGTTTTTGAGTGTTTGCCAGTTTTGCATAAGATACACTACATAAAGTCCACAGTGTCTGCCGAAATTTCATATGATTCTTTACAGTTCAGTTCATCAAATACTGGTCTTTTCAACTGTAGTGTTTCATTATTTAAAGCAGCTTTTTCAAGCCACGGTCATACAGTTATTCAGTCTTCTCTTGTCATTTACATCTTATCATATATTTTTTGAAGCCCAGAATGGATTTCTACTAAATTATTTAGCTCTGCTCAAAGATAGGGTTGAATATTGAACTTTCACTCCTACTAGCTGTTATTATGTTTGACTAGTTTTAAAATGAGGTGGTTTTTTTCCTTCTGAAAAACTTGATTTGTTTATACTGCAGAAAGGATGTAGGTAATTTGACAATACAATTAAGTAGAACAAAGTCTTTTTACAAACTACACAAATAGTTATTCTGAACAAAGGATTCATAACAGCAGTTTAAATATATCCTTATAATTTGATGCAAGGTTTGTATTAAGAAAAAAAAGAAGATCCATATTCATAACTCATGTATTAAAAGTGTTTGTTTAGAATCTGCATCCAAATCTCATCTCATCTCTCTTCCTCTCTGTGATCTTCAAGTTTTCAGGCAGGCAGCACCTGAGGACTAAATTGTGCCCTGTTCTGGAGAAACCGTGGAGTTTTGCTTAACTTGTGCATGTTTTAGACTGCTATAAGACCTCTCATCAGCACATTAGGGAAGTGTGGTTTTTTCCCTTTTTTAAAAAACGTGTTTGTACAGATGATCTAAGGCTGAATTTACATCTAAACTAAACCTCTTTGGCAAGTAATTTTCTTGAATGTAACTCTTTCCAAATGTTTCCACAGCAGATTTTTTAAGTGCTGGCGATGTTGTCACAAGGAAGGTAGCTCATTATTATTCATATCAGAAATAAAAATCACAACAAGAATTCTAACTGAATTCTCTAGTGGAGTTTTTTGTAAATGAGTATATGGGGTTTATATTGTTGAAAGAGCTACTAGAGTTTCTCAGTTCCTCAAAGAAGGGAGCATTTTTCTTTAGTTTTTGGTGTGTATGTCTGCTGTAAAGAAATGTGTGATGGTTTGTCTTATATATTGAAAAAGAGTTAACATGACCATCTAGTTAAGTATGATATATGCGTTGAATACTCCATTAGCTAGCTTTCACAGTTAAAATAAATATGCTTTAAGGTACCTTTTCCCTCTCTCACTGTGCAATAATCTTAAGTACGTTAGCCTTTATCGTGTATCATGAAAGCTTATCTTTTCAGCAAAGGAGGCTTAGGGCTTTCTCTCACTGGTAAAGTAGTTTAGCTTTATGCCAAACTGGAAAAATTCACCCTTCCCCAGGGGTAAATAAAATCCCTATAAGCAAGAGTTCAAGTTGAGCAAGCTCTTCACTACTTAATCTTTCCATGAGTCACACACTTTTTTTCTGCAGATCTGTCCAGCTCTTTGTCTCAGTGATATAAGATGAGTGTATCCCAAATTGCCCTTTATAGACAAAAAGAATACTAACCTCTAACAGGAATAAGAGCCCTCTGCAGCTATAGACCTGCCTCTTTTCCTTCTGCTGTTTTCTTCACTTTCCCATTCCTCTTTCTGTTTTCATAGGTCTGGTTGTCTAATCAAAACAACATGCTTACCTTTTAGGTTTCTCATGTTAATTATTTCTAAAGCAGCCATCAATCTTCCTAATGTTTTTCAGTCAGGGAGGTGCTCTTCTTTCTTTATAGTATCTGATGGCATCTGCATTAGGAAATTATGTTGTTCACATGTGATCATTCTTCACAGCACTCCAGGGCATAAGGCTTAGATTGAAATCTGTTGCAACGTAGGGGTGGACATCAAGCCTGGATTCAAGGGCTAGCACTACCTGTTACAGTTCATGTCTAGTTTGTAATAAGATTCTTACCTTGGGAAAAGCTAATGCTCTTTGAGCATACTTGCTGATCCAGTAATCAATTAATATTGCACAGTGTCTTAACTATTCTATGTTGCCATTATTTCCACAGCATAATTCCAGCAAGAACAAGAAGTAAGAAAATATTTTTACTTTTGTGATTAAAAAAAAAAAAAGAAGAGCATTTCAGGGAATAACCTGTTGTGTCCAAAAAGTGATTAGCATCTTCCATGGCTAGGTGTTTTGTATGGTACATGAGAAATCTTCCTTCTAAAGTAAGAAAGTAATACATTCAAAAGAATAATGAATGCTTAAACTAAGAATGTGGGTAAGAATGTGAGTTAGTTTTCATCACTGTTAGTGCTGATTCCGCATGTTACCAGCCCATCTAAAATACTATTCACAGCAACCAGGCTGTTCCTGAGAGGGAGCTTTGTTTTTTATTGGGTATTATAGCAGTACATACATGAAGATCTGTGTATTGTCCAAGGTGATCTTGTCACAGACAATAATCCCCCTGAAGCTCTTGGAATGTTTTTACAGTTTCATTTTCCAGGATATCCCCAAAAGTATTGCTGGTGAAATCTTGGCATTGGGGAAGATAAATTATTCCCCCAATCTTCAGTAGCAGGTTAAGCCACTAGGTAGACTGTTGAATCCAAAAGGAGTTACGCTAACATTATGGCTCCCTAAACCTGTAATTTAAAGGTGTTTAGAGTCACAGGTTTATGAGTATAATGGAGTAACACAAATTATAGCACAAAATGCTTTCAACTGCAGGCAATGAAGTATTTGTTTATCTGTATTTGTTTAACTAGGTCTCTGCTTGCTACCTACAGTTTTTCTGGTATACAAGAATAAACACCATTAAGATTTCTATATAATAAATGTCAAGGTACTTTGAAAAAAAATGCAAATCCCATAACAAGTTTTAGTTTGTATTAAAAGTACAATGGTGTGAAGAATGAACACTTTTCAGGTTCCCTTTTATCGCTTTAAAGTGTTGTCTGGCTTTTCCAAACCATATGCATAAATACGCCTATATAACCTGGAGATAGGAAAGCACTTGTTTAAACATGTGCATGCCCACAGTACCGTAATTTACAGAGACTCAGAGTTGGCACCATGTTCTAACAGAAATTTAAGGTTGTACCACAGGTACTGAACAATTGCTCTAATGTTTGAAATATAATGGCCACACTGTTTTGTTTCCAAGTTCTTTAGGAAAAAATCAGTACAGGTTTTTTTGGTATGATATTACTTCTCTAGATACTGCAGAAAAATATTTGTGTATTATTTCTGAATATAGTTGTTACTTATAATACTATTTTTAAAAGCTTCAAAGTAAAGCTTAGGCACAACTTACCCAGTGGTGGCTGGAACTAAAACTCAGAAATTCAGTGGAAACAATGTGGCAGCCTGTGGACTCAGAAGCTGCAGGTGAAACAATAAAACATGAACAAACAAACAGGCTTTCTAAAAAAAATCCAAGCTACTTATACCAGTTCCATTGTTATAAACCATCAAGTCAACCAAGCACTTTGTTTTATGAGGTGTTACAGAGTCAGAAGAAAAGGGATTGGGGGATTGTAAAAAAAGTAACAGTGCAAGGTAGGAGAGGGAAAAAAATCCATATTTGTTCCTTAGAAGGCAATTCCCTGTTCTGGCTGAAGTTGCAATGTATGCTGTGTAACTGCACACATCCTGGTGCTCCTCAGCCCAGAGATGTTCACTCAGCAACCCCCAAAGGTTTTCATAGCTTAGTCTCACAGGTTTTCCCTCCACAACATTGCAGGGTTCACACTCCAGCCACCTTTGCATACTGCGACTCCTCAGTGAACAGTTGTAAGGCAGAAAGATTATGGTGACATGTTAATTCTAAGCTTATTTTTTGATGGGAAGTCACCTCTCTGCTTCCCTGGTGTCCAAGGACCTTGTCATCAAAACTCAAGGAGAGCAGCTATGTGGGTTGATTGTGCTGAGCACAGAGCTGCCAGTGGCATGAGAGGGTGTACTAGCCTGTCAGGAAAACTCTCTGCAAGGCTCTAAGAGGAAAAGGTAGTTCAGCAGTTTAAAATGACAGGGATTTTTTGAAAGAGACATTCAAAAAGGTGTGCCAAAAAGAGATCTTTGTAGCCTTGAAGGACCTCCATTGTCTCTGCTGCATTTGACTCTGCTAGATGGGAGCCTTTGAGAGAGTTCTAGCAATAATTTTTTTCCATGCACTTTAGTAGTTCTCAGCAAAAACTTCAGCTATCTGGCTTTAAAATGACATTGCTGTGCCTCACTGTCTGCCTCAGATTAATTTCTAATGCTCTCTAGTTCTATTAAGCAGCTAATAATACACCTATGTGCCACTTCTCATTGATAGATTTCAGCACACTGGCACAGCTGCACACCCGTTTTACACAGGGGAAAAATCAAGGAATGCAAAACCGACACTGGACTAGTGCATGCTTCAGTTTGGGTGGCAAGAGGCTGATGATTATTTCTTGGTTGTTTCCTCTAGTGTGCTGGGGAAGGGTTTAATTAGACTCACTGGACTTCAGGCATGCAGCCGTCTACAGGGCTGAAGGCCCCACAGGGCTCCCAGACATCCTGCAGGCAAGGCTGTTTGTGCTTCGGGTGCAGGGGCTCAGCCTGAAGTGTGGCAGCACCCTCCCAACACAGCCCCGGGGCACAGCACATCCACTACATCCAAACACAGCGTGCTCCCACATTACAACAATAAGCAGAAATAAAGTGGAGGGAGAGGCACTGCCTTGGGAAAATCAGTGCATGGAGTCAGAGGGAAGGAGAAGGGCAGAGGGAAACTCTGTAAGGAGAAGGGAATGCAGTACTGAAAATTCCAGGATGGTGAGGGAAATTGCATTCAGGGAAGGAGAAGAGGGGGATACTCTCCAACTCATATACTCACGTTTTGATCCAGCAAAAAAACTAGACATCGCTCAAGTGTCCTTTGAATTTGGGGATCTGGAATACAAATACAGTGTGCACCTGCACCTGGCAAGATCTGATTTAAGGATGTGCAGGCAGATTTAAGCTTGGCATCCCCTATTTTGAGTGCTTAAATTTTGCACTTTTAATTTTTTTTCCACATAGATATCTGACCATGTTCCTGCCCTGTACTGGAGACATTCAGATTTAGCCCAGTTCTCATAATTGTCACACCCAGGTAAATTAAAGCTTAATAGAACAGGAATCCAAGCTGCTATCATTACATGAGAACAAAATGGACTGTAAAGTAAGATCCAGGGTTAGATGGGTCACCAATACAGTCCTCATTGTTAGGAGCAATGCCATCATCCATGGTGCAGAGGCATATCAAGGCTATCAAGACACTTTGCCCCATGACTTCTTTTTTATGGCTCTTTTAATTTCCAGCCTCCATTTGTCTATAACCACTTTATATCAACTCCCTGCTTTTTGGTATGAGAATTTTCTTTTCATGATAGCTAAGTTTGGGGCCTTTCCTGAGTGGATAACATGTATGTAGAGTTAATTGTGAGTCTATTGGCATATCATCTATGGGTTAATAACAACCTGTATGTCAATAAAAGTCTGTATTAGAGGATCCCAGTTCTGAATATTAGGGAAAGATATAGATCTGCTGTACTTCCCAACACTTTGAAATAGTTAATATAAAACATTCCTTTCCTTTTCAGAGGTGCAGAGATTGTTTTTGTCTTAAACAACTAATAAAGGCGTGATGTTCAAGAATTATTAAGCAGACTAACAGGTATATGAGTTAAATAAGTAAACTTTAGTCATTATAAAACATTTAAAGAACAGTCTCAAGAAACATTTAAAGAGCATTGAATTAAGGCTTGAATAATTAGAGACAACACTCATAACTTTTTAGAAAACACCAAATACTAGAGAGTTTAGTCTGACAGTGAAGCTTATCATTTTAGAAAAGCAGTGGAATATTGGGAAGCATACAGTTACTTGACAATCACATCATGGCTCTTGTGTTGGACTAAAAATACACACTGTGCTTCTCTGTTGAGTGCAAAATACTTTTTATGTTGTTTAAGATTAAAAAAAACAAACAAAAAACAAACAAAACCCAAACTGATTAGAAGCATGTTCTAAGAATAAGCTATCTTGGTTTTTTATAGCATATACATCCTCAGAAAAGAATATAATCTGACTTTCTAAAACAGTTTAAAGAAAGTCAGCAGCAGCTGCTAGGTTCTAATTTCCTTTCAAATTAGATTATTAATTTAGGTGCATCTAGAAGGTTAATTTGGTTATCCCAGTTTAAATCTCAGTCTTGTGTTCCTTAATTTGTAATGATTCCCAATTTACAAAGAAATTCTGAGTTGCTGGAAAGCTGTGCTATCAAACAGCTGGCACAGCCAATCAAAAATAGGATTTTTCTTTTAAAGTTAAAATTGCCATTCATGGCTGCAGGGTGAGTGTGGCTTTAACCCAGCTGTTCAGGATAACAAGGAGCAGACAAAGGCATGTTCCACCCCTTCAGACCTTGCTGCACTGTTTCTGTGTAGCCTTTGCTTCAGGAAATGGTGGGAGGACATGGACTGCCAGTTGCAGGGTAACCCTAGGAGCTCATGGGCAGAATTATGTTTCCTCGAAGTTCCTACATCTTCATCCACATGGGTACAGACTAGGATAAGAAACATGTGGGGTGAGGAAGCAAGGAGCTGTAGTCCAGCTTCGATGACCTGCTGCACAAGGGGACACCCCAGGCTGGAGTGGGCACCTCTGAGGGCTCCTTGCTTTGCCAGGGCTGCTGCCCCAGCACTGCTCCCTCACAGAGACTGAACCCTCAGCCTAACCCATTATAAACAGAGAGCAAATTTCTGCCTAGCAGCTAGGAAGGGGAAAACCAAAACCAGGCATCCCCACCTCTTTGAATCTTTGGTCACGTTTGAGTGAGTGAATGTAAACAAGTGTGCTGTGATACTTCTGTGCCTGTGCCTGGGAAAGCAAGCAGAAAGCAGGGCTGGAACCTGTGCACGGGAGGTATGCAACACAACCCCCTAAAAAAAAGAGTCTATAAATGTACTGCAGAGTCAGAAGTGAGTGAAATGCTTTCAGAAAATCCTAAGGAAAGAGTGGAAGAAAAGCAGACCAGCCCTCTGGAAAACATGCTTTCCTAAGTCATAAAAACCTGTTTTGCCTGTCTGGAAAAGTTGTGCACAATGCTCAGAACAATATGTTTGTTTGGTTTTTTTTACACCAAATAACCATGAAAAAAACCCAAGGTCAACTGCTGTGAGTGCGCAAAAGTACCATCTTTTTTTGCTAAGAGATATATATTTTTAAAAGCTGGAGATTGAGACATGAAAGTGAAATTATTGAACAAAGTTAAGAAGTAAACTTAGTATTTCAGAAACATGTTTATGTCCTAACTAAAGCACATTTTTCAAATGTCATATGTAAAATATTTCATATTCTTCACTTATGGAATTTACAGAAATTCAGAATCTCAAAAAGTTTTGAAAAATGGACAGGCCAAATGTGGTGTTAATAAACCCAAAAATATATTTTATTGAATGAAATGGCCTGAAAAGAAGCCAAACTTACAAAATTGAAAGGAAGATACATTTTATTATTCTTTTTTCTCAGGGCATCCAACTGTGCAGGAATGCTTTGTTGAAAATTTAAAGATGGACAAATAATCAAAAACTTGGTGAAGAATGGAGCAGCAGACTGTATTAATTAAACCACAATTATCTTTGTGGCACTATTTGGTTTTGCATGGTCATGCAGTATATTCATGCATATTGTATCTAATCCTTCTATCACTAGATAGACAAAACTCCAGACATCAGGAATTTGGTTTGGCTAAGTCAAGCATAGTGACTTGTTTCAGATGCTGATATCTATTTCTTCAAAAGAAGCATTGTTACTTTATCCTATCTATTCTATAGCTGTACTGGCTGAGGCTCAGATTGCATGGGCGTGCACAAGGGAAACCTTCAGACAACACCCAGATACTGCAGAAATTTCTGAAGCTGTAATAAGGCTTTGCCTGGGTGTGCTGCTGTATCTGCACCTGAACTGGGTCAGAGACTTATGCTCCTGGGCACCCTCCCAGCTGCTCATTGTTGCTTTTTCTTTTTCCTCCTGTTGGATGTTACCCTCCTCTGACACCCACCTCTGTGTCTGCGTGGTTAGGTTGACCTTGTGAAATTATGTAGTTATCATTGTCATGACTGCTTTATCATTGATACCTCTCAACAGGTGCTTGCTTTTTGGATCTGTATTTCGCTTACTCAGGTCAGCAATAGTGATTGGCTTTTTAGTTTTTCATGGGTGGTAAACAAAGCAGAGCAAGCTTTGTCAGTGGGTTCACTGACACCTGCACCCACCAGTATGGCTAAGGCTGCTCCAGGAGTCCAGAGTTTATAGCATCAGAAAGTCATCAGAAGCACTTCTTGCTTCGATGAGCTGGTGTGTCCTCTCTGGGTATGCAAGCCCCTCTTGAGAAGTGGTAACCTCTGCTCCAGTTCACTGGGCTGGTCCTCATCTCAGACTTCGCTGCACTGTTAGTACAGACCCCCTTGGATGCCAATCAAAGGCAACATTTTAGTCTCAGTTTGGTACACCACAGGATAGCTGTTAAGGAACAGACACGGCTAGGGTTGTGCTGCTTTTATATATAGTTATATAACATGTGTGGCAGGGTTCCCCAGAAGTCTAACAAAGTGTAAGCAGAGGACAAGGTGAAAAGAGGCCAGGGAGATTTGGCAGCCTGCCGCCGCGAGCCAGTGTTTGCCGAGTGTATGTCATGGGCAGATCCTGTGCAAAGGTCACAGCAAGCTAAACATTACAAATCCTAAAAGGTCCTTGCACAATTAACATTTTAAAAATAATGTATATTATATAAACTGCTGTGTTTCAAAGAAGGTAGGAACAGGAGAAGGTAGCCTGCAGCTAGGAATGTGCTAATTAAAGCACAGAATAGAAATATTAACCAAGTACCTTAGGGGTGGGAAGGAGGCAGGAGGAAGAGGGAAGGCATCGCAGAGTCCCCTTACTACTATGTTGTATTCCAGTGCCCTGAAAAATGAGACAGACAGACAGGAAGAGAGCAGTTCTGCCATCCTTGCTGGGAAAAGCTGTTTCCTCCAAGGCAGCTGCTCTGCCTGGCCCCAAAAGCCACATATAACAATGGTTCTGAGTGCCCACCAGCATGCACTGTGGCTGGGCTATGCAGTACACACTGCAGCCTCGTGAGCCCATGGAGACCCTAGAGAGGATGCTTATCAAATGAGGTTGTAGTAGGGGGGTCTTATTTTACTTCTCCCTGCTTCTGTATGGCAGACTGATGGCTTGAAGTAAGCCTCTTCTTTTAGTCTCAGTTTAAGGGAAAATTTGACTGTAAATAACCTCACACAATAAAACACTGTTACTGTGAGCATGGCAATGTTTAAAGCTTTACCCGTAACCATTGTCCCTATCTGTATTTTTCAGGATACTGTAATGATAATATAGCCACACAGGCTGTTTGGGAGATCATATCTCTGGATCTGAGGTGAGGGAGCATCTGCCAGCAGACTGCTTTAGCCAAAAAAAATCCTCTGACACACAGGGTGAGCGAGGAGCTTGCCAAGTACTGAGTAGTATAAGGGAGTTTGTAATGATGCAGTGAAGTCTGCATATGTTTCTTTGCCTCTGGTTCCTTGCTGCTATGGAGAAGTATCTTTACAATATGGACCAGCTATTGGCTTGCTTCATTTAGACGTACCAGCTTGTTTTCTGTCCTCAGCTGATCTTGCAGGTATACTGGGCTCTTCCTACTGGAAAACCCTGTTTGCTTCTACCCTCTCTCCCTCAGAACCACCCTTGTGTGTTTCTGTGAAAGTCCTCACTTAGTTCATTCTGTCCTTCGACAGAATGTCTGTTGTCTTTATCAGCCTCTGATGTTCAGGCTACTGGGCATATATCATGCAGAATCTTGGGGCTGGATTTCCCTGGCAGGAGCTTGGTGAGCTGCCAGTGGTAATAATGAGTAAGAAGGATGGGCAATCTTAGCCAGATTCTGCCACATGAGAAACGGAGGGACTTAATAGCTATTTGGATGTATGTGCCCTTTACACCTGCCTACAACTCATTTGCATACTGTATTTTTCTTAGCACTTTTTGCCTGATCTTTTGAATAGCATTTTAGAGCAGGTCTCAGTATCAGCAGCAGGAAGAACAGGGTAGTCCTGTTAAACTTTAATTTGTAGTTTGTGCCAATGATAGTATTCAAACATCAGCTTTTACTATTATAATTACATAAACTTTCTTGCATGCAAGCACCCGGTCAAAGGAATGCATGCCCATACCAAAATATCTTTCAATATCATTGCTGGCATCTGTTGTACATTGCCTGAACAAAGAAAGAGAATGGGTCTTTTCAGCCATTTAGTAATTCATACCTAAGGTCTTTGTTTCTGGGGCACAAGAATGAAGCTGGTCCCCAGGAAAAAAAAAATGGTTAAAAAGACCTCAATGTAATCTTGTTTCCCTTCATGATTAACTGCAGTTAAAAAAAACCAAAAACAAAAACGCACCAAAAAAAACCCCCGGAATCTCTTTCATAAGCTTTAGGTCATTGGAAACATAGTGGAGTCATGCTGCTTTGTCAGCGGAACAGGAGCTCCCAATGTGACACACTGCTAAAAGAGACAATGGTGCTCTTGGATACACAATCATGTATCCAAGGGTGTATCAAGTAGGATGGCTACCGTATGTTGGCATGCGGCCCTGAGCAATTACTGATATAATACTATTCAGGCTTAGTGCTTGCAATTCAAAAGAGATGCTGATAAGTTACAGAAAGTTCAGAGAAAAGCCACAACAATGGTTAATGTGGATGTGACCAATTTTCCTTGTCCTAAAAGCCCTGTACAAAAAAAATCTTTGTTTCATCAAAAGCCAGGAAAGAGGAATTCCAGAAACTATCATTAGAAGACACTGGTCCCTCAAG
This sequence comes from Piaya cayana, assembly GCA_013389865.1. Lineage (NCBI taxonomy): Eukaryota > Metazoa > Chordata > Aves > Cuculiformes > Coccyzidae > Piaya > Piaya cayana. Next base: position 134,396 of record WAAB01014220.1, on the reverse strand, counting down.
AGTCCCACTGCTCACTGGATGAAAGATGAGACATGATAGAAGATGGGCTCATGACTCACCTTCTGAAACTATGCTGTGGTCTTGGCATGAGGTAGCACCTTAACTGTTGATGTTTCCTGTAGCTCAAGTGCTGCTGGTTAGCCACCTGGAAAACAAACATCATATATGAGAAACACCATGAATTTGGACTACTTAGCTCATCAAAAAGAAGGTTAAGGATTGATATGTTCAGAAACAGATACATGAGTAAAAAGACTTTGATAACAACTGTTCAATTCAGCAAAGGAAAAGGACTCTGAAGGTCACTTATGAATAGTATCCTTGTTTCTTAAGGTGAACATTCTTTTTGAATGTAACCCAATATTTGGCATTTTGAAAAGGGAATCTCGAGGCTGCTCTTCATCTTCCCTCTTAAGGCCATTCTGCTCTGCGCAATTCAGTGTATAAATATTGCTTATTCATATGGTAAATTGCTGTAGTTATATAAAAGAAATCTTGTAGAAAATTATTAATTGTTTTTGCTATACTGAAAAGAACAACTAAAAATGCTCATACCCATTTCTAACTTTCTACTTTGGAAATATCTGTTTATGACACTGGAATTCGTTAACTTGAATAAAAAGATATACCCTGAATTCTAATCAGACTATGGCAGCTCACCTCTTTTCTGTTGCTGGGTGTTGCTGCCAACAGTGTACATTTACTGTCAAATTGTGCAGAGCCTTCAGACTTATTGCAGTAAAATAGAAACAACAATGTTCAGAAGGCCAGGATGAACTCTGCTAGCAGAGTTTTTAAACTTCACAGTGTATTATGGCACAGAGCCATTTCTGCAGTCTGCAGGTATGCAGAAGAGGTACTAGGAGATGTAGAAAAGCAGGGATTCTGGGAAAACAACTCTCTCAATGACTAACTCTAAAATAGCATTAAATGTGAATGACTTTTTTTGGAACATCCTAATTGGCTTCCTTAAGAATAGGCTAGTAACAATCACATGACAACGATGAGCACTTCAGCAGCCGTTATTGTGGGGGTTTAAAATAACAGAATTATTATATGTTATTATTCAATCCTTTTTGTCACCAGTGATAGAATTGATCAAGTGCTCTTCAGCAAATAAACACATTTCTTGGTCAGCTGTTGTGTTGAAAGGACTCTTTTATCTTTTGAGTGGCAGATGGTATGTGTTGCTCCTGGGAAGCAGCAGACAAAATGCGGTTCCGGACTTAGAGGGCAGGCTAAGAAATGCCAGTGGAAGCTTGTGCAATGTGTGAGAATCAGCCAGTTTCAGATGGGAGGGAGAAGCCCTGACCGGTGTTTCCGAGACTGATTTTGGACAGCCATTTGGATTATCTTCCTGATGACATCACTGGTAATTGCTTTTGAAGCCATAGTGATCTCTAGACATTGCTTGATTTTCCCAGGAGTTTCAGAAACCATCTCAACCTCCAGGAAGTCAGATATTGTTGAAATAACTGCCAGACAGGACAACAAAAAATGTCCTCACAACAGCAGAGGGAAATGCCACATTTCCCACTTGCAAACATAATAGAGGAAAAGGAAAAGTGATTAGGAGAATCCTCTAAATTTAAGAGTTGCACATCATCATCCTCTGTGTGAGTCCAGATGTTTTTGTTATCAGGAGCCCAACTCTACTAAATTACAATGGAGCCATAGAAACCAGTAAATCAGCCTAAACTTTCTATCTGTACCTCAATATGCCACATCCAGTATCCCTCTTGTTTCCAGAGACCAGAAAGAGAGCAGCCTATAACATTAGGCAGGTACTTTTTCTCAGCAATAAGATTTTGTTTCCTATTTCTCACTAATACTCCATCCTGTCTCCGACAGTGGGTCCAGTCCTGGCATCCCAAGTGGCATCCCTACTCCCATGCATCATCTGTGCAGGGAGAATCAATGCAATGAATTTCGCTATTTCTTTCTGTATGCACCCATTAGTGCCACCAACGATGTTCCTGAGGTCTGATACATGCTGGAACACCTCTTCTACACATTTTTCTCTTCTAGTTTTGCTCATACCAGTGGTTCTCTTAGAAAAATGAACTAACTATGCTCATACAACTTTTAAACATAAAGGAGACTTTTGAAAGGTCTTTAGTAGAACAGTTCTAGAGTGAAATCCAATAGAAATGTACAGATGTTGTTTTGACCACCAGAGGGGGCCTGCATTGTCCCAGATTTACAGTAAAAGCAGAAAATCATGTTTTAGGAGAAAGAAAAAGGCAAGTATGTATTTGTACTAGGGTGGCACCTACAGGTATTGAGTGATGATCAGCTGATTGAAGCGCACTGAAGAGATGACGGGAAAGCAGGTTGGTGTGGAGTGAGCAGGATGTGCTGCTTGGTACCCATTCCATCAGCCCAGAAGTTATCCTACGAAGGAAATTCTTGAGGGAGAAATATGAGGTTTTCTGTGAATCTGGATGTGAAATACAATGAGATTATTTAATGTGTTACACTGAACCACTGCCTCCCCCCATGTTCATTTCAGGAAAAGTAATGCTGTAGATGCAAGTCAAGTTTTCAGAACTGATATTGAATGTCATCACATTAATATCTCTATTTTAATTTCAAATGGGACATTTTTCAGTCATCAATATTTTATCATCATGTTATCATCATGTTATCATCTAAGTTTAGACTTCCCAGCCCTAGAACAAAGAATACACTTTGAAAATGCAGTTTCCAGTTAATTCTTCTAATTATAGTGAGAAATCCTGGCACAAAATTCAACATACGAGATGGGGAAAGCTCAAAGAAAAAAAAAGCAGGTTTTTCTCCTAAGAAAATGAACAGATATATAACAAGAGAGAGATTACTATTTAGTTGTACTCCAAATCTCAAAAGAATTTGTTTTTCCTTTGCCTGCACTTTTTTTTAATCTGTGTAAAATCAGTGCAAAGCATGCATACAACCATACCCCATACTTGTGCTCTAAACCAACTTCCAATAAACATCCATATACAATCATATAAATAACAAAACAGCAGAAATTCTAATCCAGCATTTAACACACACACACACAAAACTGTTTATGTTCTGAGACTTTTACAGTAGGCTGTCTGTACAAAACAACAACATTAACACTACCTTGTAGAATTTTAAATGCAGGGAAGTTGCTGCTGCTTGAGTAGCCATTGACAATCTTGCATGTTCTTGCTTAGAAACTTTATATAAAGAAAACAAATCTTTCAGCTGAAAGCTTCATTCCTAGAATGACCCAAAGATACATAAATAGGACCACTTAGGGGCACAGCATTTGTCCCTTGGCCTGACTTATTCATTTATTTGTAGCAGATATGAGAGCTCGTGGGTGGCCTGACATGGTCCTCGTTCAATTTTATTTAATTACTCACTTGATTTCACTTGAAAGAACTATTAAAATGGCATCTTAATTGCTCAGTGATATCCAGATCTCTTTCAAAGCCCATAAACTGTCAAGGATTAAAAATGATGTCACTTTTCTGAATTCCCTATTCAGAGGGGGAAGAATCTCCAACTGTCTCCCTCTCCTCACTCTTGCTGTAAGCAGGATTTAAGCAAAACAGAAGACAAATGAAGCACTACAGCTCTGAAGCTTTAGGCAGAAGGGAAAAGTCATGTTTGGGATTCTCAAACCCTGGAAGACAGATGTTCGTAGCCACATGCCACCCTGCCCCCTTAACACACAAGAACTGCCATCCCAGGTCAGATAAAAGATCCATCCAGCCCAATATCCTGCCTTTGACAGCAGACAGAACAGGGTGTGTGCAGAGTGATTCCCTTTCCGCCCAGATATCTTCCTTTCTGACAATCAGCAGTTTAGGGATTTCCTGAGCCACATGTTGCATCTGGACCAGCGTTTTTAATAGCCAAATGGAAATTGAGACCCCTTTCTACCAAGGCAAAGCTAGGGGGTCTTGGCTGTAGCTGTAGTTTGGCTAATGTAGTAGCAGCTGCAGAGAGTGGCTTTACTGCTTCTTTGAATTCAGTGGTTTCTGCCTGTTTCTGATATACAAATGCCATAAATTCAGGATTGGCACTAAGGAAAATTATTAGCCAGCAAACTTTATAAAGCCAGATTATTCCATCAGTAGTAGTCTTAAACAATCTATTAGTTTTGTGGAAAGCCTTGTTATTACACGAACAAACATACAACCTACATCTGCAAGCAGATAGTAACTGCAAGGCATATGGAATCTACCCCCTAAATATCTTATGGATAAGAAAAGTATTGTTGGATGTTTTATGCAAATGCACTTCAGTATAGGTGGGAATTAGAAAAAAAAAAAGATAATTGTTAGTGCAGAAGCATGGAGTATTAGGACACTTAGCCTTAACTTCCCTCAAAGTGCTGCAGATTCCTTGTGCAGCAGACCTTGCATGAATGGCTAAAAGGACCAGTTCTCATGGATCCAGAAATTAGATTAATTTTTACTTTTGGAGAAGGGGGGAAGTGAAGAGAAAATACTTTCTTCAGGAAATCAGATTTTCCTGCGCTCGATCTCCATGCATATCTTTGCATTTTCTTTGTTTTATTAACTGACTTGAAAGAAAAATCATCTTGCATTTCTGCCTTAAATAAAACCATGTTCCCTTCTCCTCCTGATCAAATGCCACCTACTTTCTTGATTTTATTTTTATTTTTATTTATTTTTATTTTTAGTTAAATAAAAAATAACTGAACCCTGAAACCTGGCATGCAAATATTTCTAATCTTAGTGTACACACATGTTCAAGCTTGAAAACAAACTGAGTAAGATAAAAATAAAGATGTTGGCAACTCCAAATATGCCTGTTTGGCATCTGCTAAGACCTTTAGAATGTCCTGATTAAAATCCTCCATGTTTTGTGACTTAACACAGATATACCTGCCTGATCTGGATGCTCAGAAGGCTCTGAAGAGGTAGTAGGCAACGAAGAAGAGAGATGACTCACAGTTACCACAGCAGAACCTAGTAGAGGGTGAGAGGAAAGGAAGAAGAAATCGCATAAATAGAGACACAAGGGAGAGTGTTTTCCTCTAAGAACTGGAGCTCCCAATACTTTTGTTGCATTCTGCTACTTTAAGCTCTGCAGTTATTAAGTACCAAGCACTTCCAGTCAATCAGTTACTGAGTGTATCACAACATCCATTGAACTAGTCCTACCACATTTTATTTCAGTGAATCAAGAGCATCACTGACTAATTTTGTGACAACTTAGCTCCTGATTCAACAGAGTGTTTAGGTACATATTCACATTCAAGGAAGAAGGATACCACTCATGTATATACTCAAGAGGTTTACTTAATTGGAGTTTACTTAGTCTGGAGTTTATCTACTCTAAAACCCAAAAGCCTAACATCTGTGCATTGCAGCTCCCAGCATCTTAAAACTTCCCAAGGGAGACTTGAAGTTGAGACATCCCCAAGATCGAGGTCCAATTTCCCATTAGGTAGTAAGGTGCAGGCTTTCTCCATTTCTCTCATTCTTTCTCAGGAGCCTTTAGAGAAATCAAACACCTTTAAGGAGCTGGGGTCCTCTCAAAACACTTACCCTCTCATAGAGGGTTGCAGGCAGTAGAGTTAACACTCACTTTCCTTTAGTCCCCACCCCTCCTTCTTTTGCCCTTCTGCGCAAACTTCTCTGCATTCCACCATGCAGTCACCAGTTCTGCCATCCCTGTGCAACCATTGCGGAGGAATAGAAGAAAAAAGTCTGTCTGCAGGGCTGAAAAGGTAAATCAAGGCAGGAGAAACCAAAATTATCCTTTTCTGTAGACCCTCTTCAATGACAGATGCAAGATAGTCTTGCCCATAGCTTTTGGCCGTCATAATATACTACATTTAAAATGCTATTAATTGATCCTCATGTTGTGAGTAAATTCCCTTAAAATCAAGAGAAAGTATTGCTATGTAAAGAGAATTTGTCAGAGACTTTACACACTGATTTGGTGAGTTAGGATTGCTAGAAATATCCACCTGTGTGTCAGAGCCAGTGACTCCTGCTAGAAAAAGTGATGCTACTGCAATGTGTTACCTGACACGTGGGTGTGGGTGTGTCCCTCAGGAGAGTGTCCAGCCTAAGCCTTGCTGGACATATGCTGGGCTTGAAATTAAACATTACTTCACTGAAAAGAAGGGTATGTATTGCTCTGGGTACCAGTGGGGCAGGCACACATAGGTAAAAGTGATCCTGGCAATCTTCAAGGTCCCTGAGATGCATCAGATCTGTTTGAAAAGACTTTTCTATAGTAACAAAACACAGTGAAATAACATTGAAAAATTTCAAAGTGTGTTTTAGCTCTAAGTTGGATTTCTCATCAAGACATGAAATACTGAGATCCATTGCTACAAGATGAAAACAAAATACACATTGCTGCATTTGTGTATCTATTTAACACCTGAGAATCTGGCTCTTCCTTACACATGACTTAAAGCCACAAGCAAAGGATTAGTTCCTTCTGCCCCTGTCTATGTGTGTACACGGACACACCTACATACAAGAATAGCAGTCATAACAGATGTTTTATCATTTAGAAAAATCCTACTATGGGAAAATAATGCTGAAAGTGGCTTTTTACAGCTCATTAATTAAAACTCAAATAGTTCCCAGTTATGAACGCAGCTCTCAAGAAATTAGTGTTTCTGCCTATTACTTATGTCATTTACATTCCATGTCAGTTAAAATTCAAGGAGTCATTTAGCTTTACATGTACTGTCACAAGCTGATTGCAGACACAGTCAAACACAGTCCTGAGAGCACCACTCTTGTTAAGTTGAAGACCCCAGTGTTTTCAAAATGCAGAAATGACAGTTAAGTTCAGGCTGAAGTGTCCAGTAGTTGTAGTTATAATGTAATGTAAAACAAAGGGCAGGGTGTGGAGTGTGGAAAGCCTAGTTAAAAAATGCTTTGGAGTTTTACACTAAATATTTTTTTAACTTATTTTCCCCCCTGTTTGCAGCTTGCCAGATGTTAACAGGATTATTGGTGCATTTGCACAGCTGATGGAGATCTTTGAGGGCAAAATTTACAAGAGACTTATAAAATGCATCTCTTATTCTCAAATACAATTTATTATTTTTAACTAACCCAAGTGAAAGCAATAGAATTCCCTGCTCAGCACTTGAGGAATGAGTATCTGAAGAGGAATGCAGCAAAATTGCCCCCAAATAACTTTGTCCTGACCCACCAAACACAGGGATGAAACAAATGAGATGATGGTTCTTCACATTCCCCCTCCTTTTCTGAGAAGTCAGCATTCTGAAAATCCACTGAAAATAAACCAGTGTCAGTAAGTGACAGTTCTGGAATTCTCCCTGGGAGTTAAATCCCAACTGAGACACTAAATCACTTCATGAGAATGTGTCCTATTGTGAAATATTTGCATCAGGGTCCCATTGCACCGTCCTTGGGTGCATTCCTTTTCTAATAAAATAGACATTTTATTTCCACTTGGGCACATCATAAAATTGCTACTAAATAATAGTTCATGTAGCAGTTCTGTAATAATCATAGACATGCCAGATACTTTATTCTAAACTTTAGTCCTAATCCTCCAGCCAAATACTAATGATAGTAGCCATTTATGTAGTCATTGAAGCATAAAAAAAGAACTTTTAAAAATATCTAATGCTTAAAAAGCAAGCAAACAAACAAACACACACACAATAGTTTGCTTGTCAGAGAACAAACAAATTCCCCACAAAACATCTGAGAAAGAATGAAATGGCAAAAGTTTGGACAAATTCAGTTTAGGAATTTTGTTTGAGTCTCTGCCTGCACTAGGAAACTTTCATGCTTTCCTGTTTTATAGTGGCATGAATGTTGCTGCATTAAAGGAGTGACAAAGGAGACAGTAATATGCACAAGAGAAGACAGGTTTAGCAAACTGAAAAAACATTGCCTGTTTCCCTGCTACAAGACAGTGGGTACCATAGCTGTAAGCAGGTGTCTTAGACCAAAACTAGAAAAAAATGATTGCAGAGGCAAGCAACAGATGAGTAAGTGACATTGCAGAAACACACTCAAAGCCAAGGTGTCTTGTTTCTACTAGAAAAATAACAGCACTACACTATGTATGATAACTTACATTGTAAGAGGCAAAATGCTCCAACTTCAATCCATATGGCAATGATTTAAACTTAATGTGTCACCTGAACTTCTAAATTCCACTGGAAATGGAACAACACGTTGTCTTGGAATCACTGAACAGTTTTAATGTGTCCTTTTCCTTTTTAATTAAGTAGTTGAAAACAATCAAGCAGATTGATCCACACTTGCAACAAGACTATGATTTCCCCAGTTTTCACTATGGTCTCCCTCCCCCTCACTTTCAAATGCTGAAATTGCATAATTTTATGTTTCCATTTTGGAAATAAGGAGCTTTCATGCTTGAGGGCAGCAGGAAAAGTTGCTGCCACTGTCCCCATTTTCAGACCCTGGACAGCAAGATACTCCAGTTAACATCTCCTCAGAGCCTCCTGCTGAGGTCCAGATAGTGACTCAGAGCTGCCCCAGAGTTTGAGACAGTATGCTAGGAGAGACGCGACCTGATCTGCATGTTCAGAACCACATGTCAATGGCATTCGCCAGCCATCCCTCTCCCAGAGAGGCTTTTACCCATAAAGATGGAGGAACAGGGACAGCAAGCTGCCAGATGTCCATGGAGTGGACATTTTTGTCCATAATTGCTACATGCTATGCCCCTTCTGGGAACACCTGGCCAAGGAGGTCAGACATGAGCTTAGTTTTTTTTTCCTCAGGCTGAGGAAAGCCAGGTCATGTACAGTAACACCAGGAAAGAGCTTACATCTGTCTCAGTGGTCAGGGCATTCCTTTGAGACTAAAGGGTTCTGGTCTTGGTATCTGCACCAGAGATCATTTATAGCTTCTTTTTAATAAACAATGGATGTACAAATGCATATATACATATACAGGCATATCAATAATTGAGCTTTGGGCTAGCATTTGCTGAAAGTGGGCATCCTCAGCTTATTGTGACAAGTGGCACGTGGTGCTAATGAGCTCTATTACATTCTGAGGGACTCATATCCATGTTTGTGCAGGCTTGATCCAACCGGCTGCATGTTAAATATGTTCTCATCTTGCTGATTGTACTGGGTCCCATCTGAGGGCTGCAGGGACATGCCAAGTGTAGGCAGAAAAGCAAGTGTACCTGAGGCTCCAGCTGGAGGTGCAGAGTGGAAACCCAGGCACCTCAAGCAGGGAGGGACTTGATGACTGTAGGACTAGGAGGCAGCAAAGTGAGGACTTTTTGTCTCTGTACTTTGGTATTTCCAGCTTAAGCACCTATGCCCTTTGTGAGGCTGAACCTGAAGCTTTAAGTTCACAGTAATATCTTACATGTGTAACCAGAGGGGAATGCTTTTCCTGAACATCTGAACATCTATCTTTTTATTGTTACAAAAACTTTTATCTGAATCACACAGTAAACACATTTTCCCAAATTGTTTTCAAGGAACAAACAATATGAAACAGAGTATCTATGAAAAACTTCAAATGAACATAGCAATTGTTTAGTAAAGATTAACTGCTTTTCATTAGATTGTTGAAGACAAGGGAAAAGGAATACGTGTACTCAGAGCTTGATAGAAGGATGAGGTGAGGGCAAATGATGTATATGATTTGAATACTCTGTCATTTTGAAAACTGCCACGTCTCCTGCTATTTATAATATCATTCAGTTCATGAAATTAACTAGCTCAAACATGGAAGACATCAGTAATTAGTGAACTGTCTTTATTTGTCAACAGTCACACAGAGAGAAACTTAGCAACATCTCTATGTGTGTTTGGTTGAAACCTGTGAAACTATGCGTTTAGGGGACAGAATCTGCTTTTTGAAGTGATTTGAAGAGTACTTCATATTCCTGTGTATAGTACAAACAATATAAATTAAAGGTAAAGTACTGGACACAAATCAATTGCAGGATTCATAGAGAAAATATTAATTAATTCTCTGTGCCCAAAACCTGTAATTGCAATATTTGAAGATCACTGGCTTCCTCTGATACAGTTATCCTAAAGTTTCAAAATCAGAGTGTCACAACAACAATTTCTTACATAGTTTTCTACCTCTTTCTGCTTTCTAGAAGGAAAATTTCCATCAAAATATGTTTTTCACTTAAGCCTTCATGTTTATGCTGCTTCTGTATGCTACAGAGGAGACAAGAAATATCAAATGTTTTTTTCAAAATGTATTTTGAGACATAGAAGAGACAGAATCAAGTCAGTTACCTTCATGACCTCAGCAAAAATGACAGATTGTGTTGAAATTCTGGTCTTTCATAGGCTGCTACCACTAGAGGAGAGGTGCATGGGAAATCAGTAAATGTTTCTTAAACTGCCTGGTCATTCACCTCTGTTGCTAGTAACTCAACAGGTTTCCCATTTCTGCGCTTGATGAGATACTCTAATCTTGGGAAAAATCTTCACACATATTTCAATGTTATTCTCATTTTGCTGAGCAGACATCCGTGCCTCAGCGCAGGTACTGGTGTTCACGTTATAAAAACAGATGCTTTAATGTTGCACATAATGACATAACAAGATCCTATGGATAGAGGATGAAGTTAGATAAAGTTCAAGTGGAAAAGCACAGGAATTTCTACTGTGAGGAAATTAAGCAGTTAAACAGTTTATGAAAGGATGCAGTAAATTCTCCATGACTTCAAGTCTGTGTCAATATTGATTTTTTTCACACCTGGCTCAAATGTTCTGGGCACAAACCAAGAGCTGCTGGGTGAAATTCCATGGTTTGTCCTATAAGGAAAGCTGAAACGGATTACTATTAATAGCCCCTCCTGGCTTTAAAACCTATCAGTACTCTGACCTCTAATCAGAGTGCCACTAAGGCATTTGGAAGAATTCTCTAATCTGTTGTTTTCAGATTTTCTAAATTATATAGTTTTGGAAACATGCTCCTGTTTCTTAGTCTTTGCTCCACTTTTTATTTTCCTGATATTTTTGAGAGGAAAAAAAAATAAATCAAACATCAAAACAAAACTTTTCCCAAAAGATCTGCTTAAACTACTAAATGTTTTTTTGCCTGCTTCAGATGCAACCTGGTTTTGTATACTTACAATAAGATGGTAAGAAGAATTTTTTTAACTGCTTAACATTGATTTTATCCTGAAAATCAAGCACCTTTTCCCAAAGATAATCACAGGTCTTATTTCAGCAATCAACAGATACTACTTCAAGTAGAGCATGTATTGAACATCTCTGCAGGAACACTTACTGTGTTAAGTATTTGCTCAATGTGAGAAGAAGGATCCTAAAGCTAAATGACAAAATCCACATTTAGTTACTTTTACAAACAGTGAATACAGATAAGCTCCCCTGACATGGCTGACTGACGTTAGACCCATTCTGTTATATAATTTTGAACATAGATAAGCCATCCGGACTCATTTCCCCTTTGACTTCCAGCAAACTAAATAAGTTAATGCATGTTCTTTTTTCATATCACCTGTCTTTCATATAGTGGAGAGCAGAAGATAGAGATCTGTCCTGTAAGGAATCTGCAGACAATTGACTTTCCAGTGAACCCCTATAATGTATAATTCATTTTGCAAATGAGACCCTGTCAAACCTGGAGAGTTCGTGTGCAAAAATGTCCTGAAGTGATTCAATATTTTATTCAACAAACTGCTATTGTCACCATTCTTGGCCTAGTTTCCTAGAGATATTGGAAACATGTAATCATGATCTGATCTGCATCTTCCTTCAATAATTTCTAAGCAGATGGCCAATTACAGTCACTTTTTAAGAGGAACAAGATATATTAAAGAAGTACAAAATATAATAAATTCCTACAAGGCTCTTAAACTTGACTGAGGATAATCTTCTATGATCGTCCCTTCAAAAAATAACAACAGTATTAGACATCAGCTAATGCAACACATTGTGGGTATCCCAGCTCTGGGAACAGGTTTGGTTGGATTTGCACTGTAGGTCAGATCTTCCCACAAGACAAAAAGCTACATATTAGACATCAATAGCTTTTCTGCTCATGAAATTGGTTTCTATACAGTGACTGATAGATTTCTTACATTTTTTTAAAGACAAAAGTGTTCATGTAGTCCCAGTCTGCCACACACTAAGCTGCTGCCTGCAGGTGCAATCCAGGCTGCAAGTCTACTTCCATGCAAAAGAGGTTCTGCCTCCCAAGAACCACCGCTGCAGTTCTCTGTTCCCTACTGATGAAGAAGAAGAGTCCTCTTAGCCAAACACTTCAGCTCGGGAGACATCATCTCCCTCCCTTGACTTGTGAGCAGGTCCCACACCTAGTCTCCAGTTCTCCCTCCTAAGAAGGGTTGGACTGCTAATTATGAAAGCCATAAAATCTTATGCAGTAATTTCATCACATTTTTATTTTTGTTAGTTCATTATACTGTTATGGCTTTAGTTTGCTGCTGGAATTCTGTGTTTCTGCCTTCTTTTTTGTAAATGAAGTACTCATCTGCAAGATGAGCAATGTAGTATTATGCTGTATCTATAAGGAGGTAAAAGCCACTAAAAAATCCACAGAATTGAAAAATGGCCCAGGCTCATTGTCAAAATTTTTCCTGGAATTGATAAATACTAGATAGACTGCAAGTGAAATTGAAAATAAACTTAAAATATGCTGTAATAACTAACCAGTTTGGACAGTCCTATGGAAAATTAGAAAATCGAGTTCAGCCACAGAGATTTAAAATACAGAGGCAGAAAGATCAGATTCTTAGGCTCCCTAAACACATAGGAAAAAATATTTGTTTTGAGTGAAATATCTCCCAATACATTTTTTAAAAAATAATGTTTACTTACATAATTCAAATTTGTATGCGTAAAGAATAACGTAGTCTTTAGACCCTGACATCATCTGTCCCATCTCTCTGATGAAAACAAATTGTACTATATGCCTTAAATAATTTGTCAGTGGATATTCAGCTAGAAAAACAAACGCCTAACAATTTTATTGTTCTGTTTCTGAAAGAATCTGCTTTTTATTAAAGCCAAAACTAGTTACGAAAGCTGCTTTTGAAGGCTGTGTATGGCACCACAGACTGACACTTCAGCAATGAAGTAAATTATGGTATATTTACATCAGTCACTAGATATTAGCAAGAAGTTGCTATAGAATTAAAGTTACTGATGGCCTTTACAGCATGGGCAGTCAAAGCATTATAAAAATCAACCATTCAATCACTTTCCCAACATTTTTAGTTGGTTAAGATGACATAGGAGTGGCTGTCTCTGGCATTGTGAAACACCACGTATAGCCAAGCCACAGCTTTGGTGGTTCTGAGCAGGACTGGGGCTTATTGCTAAGAACATTTAATATTCTATCGTAAATAAACATTTCATTATTCAGACGTACAGTTGTTTGGGCTTTTTGTGGTTTGGTTTTGGTTTTTTTCCCCAAACATATAAAGAACCTGGTCCTATGACAAACCAGTTTGTTACTTTGGTAGTTTTGTCATTGACTTAATTAGAGTCAGGAGAAAACAAACCATTCAAGGTGCATTAGCTGAGCCTATGCCTGTGGTGGGTAAAAGTGTGCTCTTACTGTATCTCCAGCCTTCCCTTTCATGCACTGTTTGAACTAAACTTCTTGCTCTACGCAGTATTCCTTTTTTTACTCTCTCTTTTTAGGGAGACGATCCTGACAAGATAACACAGATCTCTTGGAATGCAGAGTGTCAATTGTATTGAATCATTTCCTCAAGCACTTTTATCTTATTTTCAGAAAGCATGACCTATCAAGAGTAGCATTATTTGAGAACTCCAACATTTCCTCCATCTGCTGTCTGAAAATTATCCTTAAAATTTTCATTCTTATTCTCATCTGAAAGGTAGATCTTATTGAAAAATTTGAAAGTAAATGTATGCAACTGTTCCATAAGCTATGTAAGGTTAGGAAAAAATACACTTTTCCTACTGTATGAAGAAGAAAAAAAAACATCTTGCCTTTCTCTGCACAGCTAGGAGTGCCTGCTCCATTACATTTGGCATGTACATTATTCTGCATCATATCTATGATGATTGTGCTGGGTGATAAAAACTCCCACCATCAGTAACTCAAAAAGATAACTTCTGATTATATTCACTATCCTCAAACCCACATCCAAGTGTAATGAAACTCTCCCCACTTTTCAGATAGAATTTTTAGTGTCTTGTACTCTCTATGTCAGTTTTCACTGGTATTAATACAAGCAGGCAACCAGGCAAATTTACTCATTTCAGTTGGTTCTTGTCCTACTAGGTGATAAGAGTCTCCTATGAAATGCTTAGTGACTTTAACTTCTGTTGACCTCCAGGCAGCTGAGTGCACTCAGCATCTCAAAAAACTGAGCCCCTGCATTTATAGCTTCAGACGTGGTCACAAAATAAATATGAGGTGCTTTTGAAGTAGTTTTCAGGACTGCCTGTTCCCTTCTTCTGCCAGGGACATCAGTGAATTAAGCACTGACTTTCCATTAAATAAAAAAAAAAATCAAAAGGAAAATGCAGGGCTCACACCTTATATTAGAGTAGGGATGTGCCACACAGTCTGTCTGAGCTTTTGGGGAGCCATTGCTGTTATCTGAGAGTGAAATAAGAATGGCCAGCCTAGAAGTTATCATCTCTCTAAAGTGCTGCAGCCTCCCCCAGCATACCAAGGGAGGTGGGACGTAGCCACACAGCATGAAACACCATAGGTCTGACTGTGCAGAATCTGTGTCTGTCTGAAAACAAAAATAAAGTGGGCATGAGAAGAGACAGAGATTGTACCTTGCAGCCATATGTGCCTCTGTGCATGTGCAGACAGCAGAGCAGGGTACTTCAGTTGGAAAGGGCAAAGCAGAGCCAGGGAAAGGGTGTGGTGAGGACCAGGCATGCTCAATACCTCTTTTATTTCTACAGCTGTATAGGAAATTTAGCTGTTGGCAGTCTGCCTTGGCAAGCCACACCTTGTCACCTTTTCTGAGCAGAGAGGAAAGAAAGAGGGGAGCAAAATAAAAGCCTTCTTTGGACCCAGCCACTAGTCCACCCGGAGCAAAGGGCGTACTGAAATGTGGTGTCTGAGCACCTGCTTTGCTTTGGCTAGAGATTTCTGCTTTACCCTTAAACTGAGGAATAGTTGTTGGCCTAAGTGCTGGAATAGCAAATGCTGGTAGGGCTGTGAAACATATAGCAAACCTAGATGCTTTCCCCTTCTCAGCATGTGAAAGAGCTCAGCTGAAGTACTCTGCCTCATTTGGACTCTGCACTTCACAGATGGAGCCAAATGGAGATAGCCCTGAGGAGAGCAATGGAAACTAACCTGGGGTCCAGAAAATTTGACGTAGAAGGAAAGATTGAATGAACTTGAGTTGTTTAGGGAAAAGGATTGAGAGGAGACTTGATAAATATCGTCAGTATGTAAGGCTGCAAAAAGAATAGGAAAGGAACAAATTGTTTTCCAGGTCTAGTATAGACAGGATGACAAGTAATATGCTTGAGTTACAGTACGAGAAATGTGGGGAAAAGAGTCCTCTAAAAAAGAAGAGAAAAAAAAATCTGGATACTTTGTCTAGAGAGGTCATTATGGGTGGTATTTAAGAACAGATCAGAAAAACTTCTACTACAAATGATGTTGGTTCAACTGATCTTTCCTTGGGACAGGGACTGGGCTTCATAACCTTCCTGAGATCATAGCTTCATAAAACTCTAATGAGATAAGCGAAGTGTCATGGTCACACTACAGATCCCTCGACAGCACATGTGATTGAAGTACCATACTGACAGATGAAACAAATTCCTTGGCTCTTCAGAGGAGGATCCTGGGGACTCATATCAGACCCTATTGTGTACTTATTTCAGGTCGTGCCTTCTGAAACTCACTCCCCTTTGCTGTTTCCAAGTAATTTCTACTTATGTGGGAGCTGAATTAGTGAAGGCAATCTTCTAACCACTGATAGGGCCTCACTTGGCCTCCTTTCATATGATGGAAGATGGAGTCTGAGAAAAGAAGTCATATTCTCACACCAGTTGTTAGATATCACAGGGTTTTTTTAGGTCAACAGACTTCTCTTATATCTGCTTCCAAATGTGGATTAACAAGGAACAGGAACATCTCTACAGTAAGCAGAGCCCTGGGGTGGAAAGAGCCTGGTTTTCAGATAAGTTTAAGAACAGGACTAAAGAAACAGAGCCACATACCTTCTGTATGTGCACAGGAGCCAAGAGCCTTCTGCCCCACCGCAGTCCAGGTGAATCCTCTCCTCCAACCAGCCCAAAGACAGCAGGAATCCTTCCAGGAAGGGTCACCATCCTTTTCTTCCTGCTGTCCAGACAATGTCCTCGCCCTCATTCAGCTCTGCAGGAAACATATTCTGGTGAGTGCTGCAGTTTAAGGAATGCAGGCATGTTAATTATTAGAGCTTCAAAAGATACAAGTTCCAGTGGGCTGGATTCCAGAGCTCTGAATGAAATGAAAACCTCATCTTGATCTCCCTTGGCCCACAATCTGGGTTGTTAGTGAAAAAATAAAAAAGAAATAATTGAATACACACAGAAGATGGTTTACCAGTATAAAACAATAGTGCACAGCTTTAGGAATATGGGATCATTTTAAATCAAAAGCCATTGTTGGGCAGCATTCCTTACACAGGCTCAGTCTTCACTGCTGTTAAGAAAATTCAACAGGAAGATGTCAGTGTAATGTGTACACTGCTCTCCTTTAAAACAGATGCAAGCACATCTCCCCCTACTCTACTGTTTGTTTGGAGTTCACATCTCAGTTTCTGTGCTGTGATCATGCTCTGCAATGGGTGTCACTGAGACTCTGAAAGCCATAAGCAAAAAGGAATATTTCTGAATATTTCAGAACTGAGTTGCTTTATCTGTAGTTTCTAATCTTCCCCTACCTAAGTTTCTTGCTGTTTCTCCTCATTTGAAGGAGAGTATGTAAAGCTATTATTCTGCTGCTTACCTCTCTATGTCTGAGGAAGCCTATGAAAGAAGAAAAAAAATATATAATGTGCTCATCCTCTTGCACTGAAAAGCTGTGATTCTAGGTATTGAAGGTAGGAAGGGTAGCATGAATGTTTCTACACCTGGCTACTCAGGTAAGACAACGCAATCCAGGACAGAAGTCCAAAACTTGGTCTCTCCTGACCAGGCTCCTACTGTGATACACATGGACAAAATGAGTTTTTTAGATAACAATTAAGCACCAGATTGTTCATCTAGTAAGATATTAGATCAGATGGTATCTAAAATAATTTGAAGTGTCTGCACAGAAGGGAGGATAATTTTCTTATGGGAGCTTGAGAGCCACCATCACAGATGAATTCTGTAGAAAACAGTAGAATCTCATTCTGTACCCTGAAAAGTATTTGTCCATTAAGTGAGAGAAGAAATCATGTGAAGACTGACTCAGCCACTGAGGCACGCCTCCTCTCTAGCCCAGGCAGAAATCCAAGCTTCTCCTTGCTAGCTCACTGGTGCAAGTTATCCGAATGTCAGGAGGTGCAAATCTCTAGCTCTTTGTTTTGTGAACCACAGAAGTTAAATAATTTCTAAAGGTTAAAATCCCTACTATTCATTGCTAGCACATGACATGTCTCCTCTCATGATGGCTGCAGCATGTTTCTGAGTGGACTTGGCACAACATAAAACCCAGCTCCTAATTCTAGTTCTGTTTCTTACTTGCTGGATGGTCTGGGTCAAGTAATTTCAATCTTTCCCTACAGGTGAAACTGAGCTAACGATACCTCTAAAAAGCCCCTGGAAATGGATGACTAAAATGTTCTAGATACTGTTATTAGCTTATTTCCTCAGCGGTTCTTAAAATTGCAGGAGCCTCTCTCACAGAAATACAGATAATTTAAAAGAAGTCAGGCAATTTTCTGTAGTTCAGACTCTAAGCAGAAGAAATAAGGTCCAAACCTAAGAAACTGTCTGGTGGGAGTCCAGGGTTTCTCATTTAATTACAATATAGACAGCTAAATCCACCTCCAATTCTTACCTCATTGGTGACGACTGATTCGCAAGAGTTCCCCAGCATCCAAACAAGGCAGGGTTTTCTGTGAGAGAGCAAAAGAAAAGTTAAAGGGAGGTCTGTCTGGAATCTATGAAAAACATGGATATTATGCTTTCAACACATTCCAAAAACATCAAGGATGAAAAACTGCATTTCAATATGGCCAGGAGTTCAAGTACTATAAAAACACCATTAAAATGTACATTTGTATTGCATCACTGAGGCCGAGTATCAAAGGATACATACTAGTGTTTCACTTGACTGACTTCAATATTAGCATTGCTATATCCTGGCTGTGCTAGCACTATCTCTTTATGACTCTGCCTCTACTATCCAAATATATACACGAGGCACTAGAAGTTGTTTCAGTGGACTGCACTGAAGAACAGCATTCTTATAAAAATAGTAGTGGATACTTTGTATTTGAACCGATAATTACCTACATAATTATGAATGAGCGTGCAATTGTGAAAACTACAAAAGCTGCAAGCTTTTATAGTAGGTCTGAAATGGAACTCTTCTATTCCAAATCTATAGAGCCTGGCTTGAACAGCATAGTTAAGCAACAGCTGATGGCAGCAGTCACATGGATTCACCAAAAGAAAAGCACAAAAGCACCATTTTGGAAACATATTACACATCTGTTGTTGTGCACAGAACATTGAAAATGAGGAAATAAACCCTCAAATCTGCCTTCTGTTATGGCAAAAAGTTTGAACCAGGTTTTCCAGCACATGAAAATCTCTGATGTTTGCTACAGTACTGCAGCCTGAAATGCCTAAGTTGTTTTCAAAAATAACTAATTAACTACAAAATCGGAGTCTCTGTGATCATTCTTTTTGTGTTCACCTGTGTATTCATTCCAACAATTTCTTAATGATATTTCCAACCAGCTTCTAACACAGATAGAATCATGAAAGATTACTGAATTTCTCCTTTTTTTTTCTGGAAAGTAGACAGATGGGTAGAGATGCTATCAGAGTCCTGGCTCCGAGAAAACTTGTGGTTGTGAGTTCCAGATATGAGAGAAGCCTCATGGGAGAAAGCCCTTATATAAACACCCCAGCAATGGGAAAAGCTTTGCCTGGGGCTCACATCCTCTTAGATAGTGAAAGTCAATCACCCATGAGACAAAAAACCATAGGAAACCAGGCTTCATTAGTTCTGCTGCCACAAAATGACTTGTTTAACAAAATGGCTATTACAGGATGTTTGAAGACAAGCATTGTACTATAGGCATTTTTGGGTTGTTTTAGTTGTTTTTTTTCCTTTTTCACCAAGTGTTTCTCTTGATTAAACTATAAATCATGTACCTAACTGACCAAGAAACACAGTCACACTGCCAAAAATAGGGAGACAAATAAAATAGCAACCTATGAAGCTCACAATGTGAGAGTTCAGTGAATGTTTGCACAAACCATGACACAAGTCTATTGAGAACAACAAAGAATGAACAATTTACTTACCTACTTCACCAGCAAGTGATGCCTGCTTTTTAACAAGTAAATCTTTAGCAGAACACGGAGGGGGAAAAAAAAACCACCAAAATTCAAGCTATTCAGAATTTTCTTTTCATCAGTATATGCTGTCCTAAATTTTCAGCAATGGTTTTTCATGCCAAAACACCTGAAATGAGAATTATTATTGAGGAGCGAATTTTGAAAATACAACATAAAGAACCAAGTCTATTTTGACAACTCATACCTGGTCAACTCAAAAATGAAGTGTACACAATGTTTAGTGACTTTATTTTTAATAATGGGTTGTGTGTAGATTTTTTTTGCTCCTTGGAATTCTCTCCATTTGGGCGAGGAAGAAATATAGTCAAAGTCCCTTTGTATTCTTGTCAGTAGGCACTGCTCAAACGCTAAAGCTAGTTACAAAACTAATAAACTTCCCATCAAATTCTAGATTTCACACATACACACACACAAAATACCCTCAACACCCTGAAAATTTTATTGTGATTCCACCAGCATTCGCAAAAACAGACTTTGGCCAGGGTCAAGGAATTGAATCTTTTGGATTCCTCAGTATCATCAGGCTAAAATAGTAAGGCTCAGCATCTTTATTCCCTGGTGGTCTGTTAGTTATGGATTCATACTGGGTTACATTCTTCAGGTCTGAAGCAAGTTGCAGACTTTACACAAAACAAAAAACCAAGTTCATCTCAGACCAAGTGGCCAGCAACCATAACCCTCACAGGGCTCTGACTCAAAAGCCTCAGGAAACAGGGAGAGCAAAGGTGGCCACAGTCCCATACATGAAACAAGGACACTGGCAAAGCCAGAGATACATCCACTGCTGCAAAGAGCAATTGCTTGAAGGCTTTATTGATCCTCTCTTGCCTCTAAGGATTGTACTTACTCCTTTCTTAGTTCTTCATTCCTTCTTGGCAAAAAAATGTAGAGTTTATAAAGGGCTACAGTCATGCAGACAGGGATCAAAGCTAGTTCTTTAGTTTAGTCCCTTGTCAATATTGTTCTCAGTTAGTAGGATGACAGGAAAACACTTCTTAGCTGTAGGTAGATCAAAACTCCTGCAGAATATTATTTTCTTTACCCTTCTTAAGCCCCACTTAAATAAACTTTTTGCCTTTACTGTTTTGTTTAAATCCTCCTTTCTCCCTCCATCCATTTCTTAAGTAAAGTCCTTAATCTTTCCCTTTGCACATTAAAAGCTGATTCAGTTTGCTACCTCCTTCCTCCACTTTCTGTGACATAATTTCCAGCTTTTTTCTCTCCCATGGGAACTACTTTATATGTTTTGTTACAACTTCTTCATCTCTAATTTTGAGTTCTCTGCACCCAGGTTTTATGTGACTGGAAGAACAATGGAATGCAAGAGGCAACCCAGCATCAGACTGGAGCTAAGAGAAACACTGCTGTTAGAAAGACAATGAACATCCTCTAAAGAAAGAAATACCTGCTTTTTTTTTTTTTTTTTCTAGCTTGGCATGCCACGACTATTCTCTGCCTCACATAATGCTCTGTCCCAGAAGCAAGTTTCCATGTCTTAGGCAGAGTTTACATTCAGTTAAATGCAATCTGGCATTTAATTGATATATTTTGATAGGAGATTTTAATCTGGGTCTTTTGAATCCCAGACAAGTACTGATTCTTTTTTGACACACACATACCTCTCATCAGTATTTAGAGATGATTCATCTAGCCATTTTGTAATTATTTGACACTAATTCTTTTCTGTTTCAGTACATTTGGTGAACTTCACTGATATGTTCCCTAATCAGTCTTTCTTTGTAACTCAGTTGAGTCACTGCTCCTGGAGGTATTTAAAAGTCATGTAGGTGTGGCACTTAGGCAAATGGTTTAGTGGTAGACTGGGCAGTGTCAAGTTTATGGTTGAACTCCATGATTTAAGGGTCTTTTCCAATCTAAATGACTCTATGATTCTAAACAGTTAATTAACACCATAACCCTCACCAGCTAAACTCTCTGGTACCTAAGCATCATTACTCAAAGTCCTCCTGCTATTTTTTAAGCCTTGTTGATGCATACATTTAAGCTGACTTCCAAATTTGTATACTGAATATTCCATGGTCCTCCACTGATTTAGTCATTATGTAAAAATAACACAGTCAAACGGGATAAGGTCTGTTAGCGACATAAACAGGGGCTGTGACTGGGATGGAAACAGCTATATGTAGGCACATGTTCATTGAGAAGAGAAATGATTTGTAAGAGTCAGGCGTCCTGGGAAACATGAATTAAGAGGGTTAGTGCTCCAGTGCAGATATCTGATCCTGCACATTCCAGGCTATCCTTGATCCTCTGATTCCTTCCCCCACCCCCACTTTGTATCACTGTAAATAACATTTCTGAATATGAACCACTCTGCATCTGGCACACAGAACTGCTTATGCCAAGTCGACTACACCCTTCCCCTGAGGGCATAAGGTCATGAATCATGATAAACACAGCAGTATAGGAATTTCACACCTTATAAAATGATTGTTTACAAGCAACAGCAGTGATTACTCAAAAAACATCTCAGAAAAAAAAAAGGGGTTGGGGGGGGTTAACTAGATAGCAGACACAGTAATTAGGCTGTAGCCACTGCCAGTTATCTCTTTATTCAGCAGTCTAGGTCTTCCTTTACTCTTCTCCATTTTTTTCTCTAAGGAAACTTCCTGCAATGCCAGGAGAAGAGAAACATCATTTAAATACCCTGCCCCCAGCACAAATCCTCTAGTTCAGTTTCTTTCCTTGCTCCCCAGGAGGAAACAAGCCAAGAGGGTGCCTTGTGGGGTATATTCATTTTGCTTACTAGCTTGTGACTAGTCAGACTTGGAGACTATCCAAACTATTCTGTCTTTCAGCCCTCCCTTATGCAATTGCTCCAAGCATAATCCCACTGGGAGCGGGCTGTCAGAAGACATCCAGCACTCGTGAGCCTGTGTGTTCTTTTGATGTGTGGCATGGATGACCAGTCACACAGAAACAGCCGAGACATCATCTGGGAAGAGGTGAAGAACAGCTTCCCCAGCCTCCCTGTTCTGGCCAAGTAGAGATCATGGGCAGATGATGTGGTACACAAAGGCAGGACAGAGCAACAGCTTCTCAGTCACACTTCCAGCCTGGAGCTAATACTTCTTAGCTGAGATGGAGGGATCCTGGTCTAACAAAGTACCTGCTGTAGCATTCCAAAGTTACAGTTTGTGTTTCTTTCCACTCCAGCTTTGTTGCCAATACCACCCACTTAAAGTGGGAAAACAATTGTTTCCTATCTCCCCATACAGCTATTCACCCATAATGTATGTTCACAAATAACACACTAAAACTCCTTGTAGCCCTGCAAATAAGACACTATAAGACATTGGCCAGTGTAGGTTCTACATGCCACGAAGAAATCCCTTTCCCTCACTCTTAGTCTTTTGGCAACAAAGATTACTTACAGGCTCACTCTTTCTAAATTTAGAAAATTCTCTTTAAAGCTGAAAACTCCACATAGGGACTTTCCAGATCCTTCAGAGCTATTTGAAACAGCAACAGCATGTGTCCTCCTCCACTCTCACCAGTGAGATATTTAGGAGTTCCTTTGGGCTCATCTTAAAAATACCCAGAGTACAAAAATAAGTCACGCCTGAAGGTCAGTTAAAATGAAATCTTCCAAATGCTATTGAAAGTGTTCCACTAGATGCAGCTGAGAGCAGGGGTTCAGGTTTATTTCCCAACACCTTCCGTATAGCTCAGTCCATACTTACGCTGATGGCAAGGGGAGCTAGGAAAAGGTTCCAGAGGGTCAAATACTGCAGATCTCTTCCTTTCTGTATAGGGATGTGGACAGATGGACTGAAATGGTGGCAGCATTGGGAGCACAAAAAGGTCTTGCTCCATGACCAGGAATCCATAAAACAGGGTTACAGAAAACAACAGCTACCACTTCAACCTCTCTTGCCATTCAGCTATAATTCTCTGCAAAGGCGAGGCTCCTGTGGCCTGGCTGCACCACTGCTGCTGTCATCTTTAGCTGGAATACGGCACAACAGGGACTGCAAGCATGCATGAACTTCAGATTTCTATTTCTTCCTACAAACTAAACCCTTTTACAGTTATATTTTTTCTGAAGATATTCTGGGCATTAGTATTTGCTCTCTGCAGCTGTGAGAGTTTTCTTTGACTGCATATAGAAGCTACATCTGCTATATTCACCATCTGCTGTATCACAACATACCAAAATAACATTAAAGTGGAGATACAAACAGCCTAAATGAAAGCAGAAGATTAAAATCCTTGTTCTAGGGCAAAAGAAAGTTTTTAATTTTAGTGGTTGATGCGCAATAGCAAATCTGATTATTTTATGGTTCCCATCTTTTTATCTTTTCCTGTTTAATTATTCTCTCTTATCAGTCATTTAGAGACCATTGACCTTCAAGACTGACTTAATTCAGTCTTATCCTCTTCTACGTTTTCTTCTCAAGACTGCTGTTATCTACTCATTCTTCCATCTGTGGCTTATTTGTCCTGTCAAGGCAACAGACTTCTTGTCAGCTCCCCAAGGTCATCTCTGGGACATCTTCCATGTGTGTAACTATATCCAAAACCAATGGCTCTAAGGTCGCTTTCAAAGCCCTTTGCCTTTTATAAGGTTTTACTTTATATCTCCTCTACCCACTCACAGAAAATCACATTAACTTGTACATAAACTAAAAGTACTAAAAGCTGATGTTTATTCCTCTGCCCACCTTGCAGTCCTTGAACTGTGGTTTTCCTGAATGAGGAACTGTGTCTTTTAGCTTTGTCTAGACTGATCAAGCTAATGGTGTCTGAGCACAGGCCCACAACAGCCATCGAGCCTGCTGAATTGGTAGCACGGCTTGTGGCATGGTCTTGGCTAAGAGCAGCTAACTCTCTTCCTAGCATTACATGGGCATAGTTCAGATTTGGATATTAGAGTGGGTGGGGGACTGTTCCAAATAAACATTTGACAGGACCAGCGTTGTTTGGGACAAAAAAGCACTTAGATGTGTGAATGTGAGCTCTGCCATGTCAGCATGGAGCAGATAGATGTCCTACAAGGATTTACTGTAAATGTAAAGGAGTCCCTTGCAATAGGGATCTATTTGGGATCTCAGTCGTGACAGAGATCTCAGCTTGGTCCCTGAGCCTCAGTGACTAAACAGTGGCTATATTCTGCCATTTCTAAGATTCTATGAGTGTTTAAGAACATTTTTACCTCTTCCTTCATTACCCGAGTATGCCTTTCTAAAGGTACAGGGACACTTCACTTTTACAGTGTTGTGAGACAAAGCAATCCCAATCTCCCTTTCATATGAGAGAAGCCAAGAGGAAGGATCAGAAGTCTCTGCACTCCCATTGATCTCCTTGAGCCATCTGAACTGCCCTTGCTGACTCAAGGGTTAACAGGGATTAGCCAAGTCTGCCAGGGGCTTCCTCTCCAAATCCTGCCTGTGAACCCTGTTCCTCTCAAGGGACCGTGCTGGGGCTGGAGGAGCTTTAAGTGACTCCAGAAAAGCTATGCTGCAGTAGAAAGGAGAGTCCTGGGGAGGTACAGAGCCTCTCAAAGAGTGTCCTGAAGACAAGACAATGGAAATTAGTTGCAGCAGGGAAGGCTGACATGTGAGGTGCTAATTTAAGACAAGGAAGAGGCAACAGAACTGTCAGCTGCAGAACTTGTGCAGCTCACAGAGGCCATATTCATGTTCCATTCTCATGGCTCTGAAGGGAACAGGCTGGCAGCCTCCCTTGATGTGATTTCAGATGAAGCTTTTATTCCCTCCTAAAAGGCCCTTCTCTGAGTCCAAAGAGGAGAAGGAAAGATCAATAGGAACCTGGAAGATGATATCTCTCATGGGACCTTAGAAAGGAGAATTTGGCGACAAAAGCCACAAGCGAGAAAGGAGCAAACAAAAGCAAGAATGTTTGTACATGTCCTCTGCTGTCAAGAACTGGCACTTATACCTTGATGCCATTCTCGGGCCAAACATCACGAAGGCAAAGACTGATACCTGGTAGAGTGATCATCTTCCTTGCACACCTCTGACAATAGCACATAGAGATTTTGCTGCTACTTTATTTTAGAAACAGTAAAACCAAATAGGAACAAGGAGAGTGCGTGCACTTTCTTAACTAGATTTTATTTTCAAGTAAGGAAAATTCAGAAGAATAATTCAAAGGTCTCTTAACTGGGATTCCTAGTCAAAGCATTGCTATGTCATCCTTTCCAAACCTTAGCACAGAGATGTGATCTGAAATCTTCCAAACTCCACTTCTTAATGGCTGCGATACAGTCAATATTCATGACAGAGATTTGCAAAACAATATTTATACCCATGCCCTCGTTCTGCCACAATTAAACACCATTTCCAGAGTTGTGCTGAGATCACTGATGGTATCAAGTGCACACAGGACAGTAAATTATAAAGCCATGATAGCATCAATTGCCTTTAAAAGGCACAAACCTACACACAGAGGCACTTGCACGTACACGGTTTTGCCAAGCTTTAAAGACAAAGTTATTTTTAAGTTTCTGTCAAATAGATGCATGACCGCTGCGAGGATGTTTATAAATGTGAAATGTCTAATATTATTTGATATCTTCCTTTTGAATTTCTACTGTTTTTTAAAAAAAAATAATTCCCAAATAAGTTTAGAAGTATTCCCAAAGGTTGGACACATTTAAGCTTGCAGAAAGGCACATTTAAGGTCTGGTAACATTATACTCAGGTAAGTTAGAAGAATCACCGCTTTCCCAGGATGCTGTTCTTATGACTGTGCTGGGATCCAGCCTCGTAAATCTACACACGCACAAGTAACTGCTCCACTGCATCCAACAGGAACATGCAAACTAGTCAGTCTCACATAGAGAACTAGTTGTAAGGGCTACTGTGGGGGCCCCAGTTTAGGAAGCATTCTTTATACTACCAGTCCTGAAGTGAGCAGAAAGCTGTTTCACTGTGTTTCTCAGGGGAAGTTCATGGCCTCTGCGTTTGACAGATCAGAATAACACTGCCGCTCCATTCCTGACGTGCTGATGCAATATTTTCACTAGAACTCTTGCAGAGAATGTCCAGAGGAAAAAAGCCCCTAGATTAAATTTCAGTGACAATAAATCAGAGCATGAATGCTTAAAACAACTCAAGTGCAATTGCTTTTCTGCATAGATATTACCTTGCCACCACTGATGCAGAACTTTGTTGTAGCAATGTCATTACAGCAAGAAGTAGCATCAGGGAGGATATCAGGTTTTCCTTTGGATTTATGTCTTGGAAGGCGGATGGATCTGCAGTGATCCAAAACACACGCAGGCAGATTTGTGACAACATATCCTAATAGAGTTCATTGTTGTCACAGCAAGCTGCCTTCACTGCCTTTCCAATATTTTCACAAGGAAGTACACATATATATTAAAAAAAATTGTTATGTGCAAAACAATTTTGAGTATGAATGTATGAGAAAATGACTGGAAAATATCCAAACGCTCAAAGGAATTATGCATATATTTATGGTTTTAAGAAACTGATTTGTCATATCTTTCCAAGGTTCCTTGGCCCAGCTCCCCAAGCCTCCATGTGCAGTATTAAACTGACCACTCAACAGAAAGCACTGGCAGAAAAAGAACATAGGATTTAACTGCTTTTAGAAAAAAAATTGCAAACCTTCCTTCCCAAAAGCCAACCAGAAAACCAAAGAAATCCACCCCATTAAGAGTCACATTCACAAAACTGACATCTTTCACTCAGTTAAACTTCATGGAGATAATAAAACCTTAACCAGAAACTCCGAAGTTTTGCCTCAAGCAGAATGCTTGAAAAAGCAAAAGTTCAAAGATCCCATAATATCCATAAGAGACTTGGTGGAGTCAGTTATGTTACTCAGCAGGTGCTCCAGCACTGCAGTAATGGGTGGGAGCATTCATGTGCAGGATGGATAAAACACTGAGAAACAGAGTCCCAGACATGTCACCTTGTGCAGCAGAACATCCCATGTTGCTTTGCTTTGCCTTGAGGTGGAGAGAGGGTAGCTACAAGCAAGAGAAGTGTGCATGTGTGTGTGTATTTTTGCATCCACAACATCTGTGGTAAGTTGGGTAGTAGGTGTCACCCATCAAAGCATAAAACTCTTGGTATTATTCAAGACAGTGAGGCACTCATAAGAATACAACAGACACAGGATGCCAAGGGAGCAGGATAAGCAAAGGCTTAACCTCAGGAGACTGAATCTTTCTCCAAGATGTTCAGGAAGCTTGGAAAAATCCTGCTGACCTCAGTGTCAATCCTGCTAATTAATAGTTTGCCAAAAGTTTGCTGTAGTTCTGGTTAGGAACATCTCAGAACCCAAATCACATCTGACAATTGTTTCTGCAGTAAAACAGCGTGTGCAGACAGAATCAAGCATCGAGTATCAAGAATCAAGTATCTTGCTGTCTACGCCATCCCTGACTAGTGTCTCAACACTGTGTTCTCAGTACTATTGCTATTTCATTCCATTCATTTCATTTCATTCATTTAATTTATACAGGACTCAACTTGAAGTTCTGTTTCAACCTATGTAAGTTATTCTATATAGATTCTTTTGAACTCGCTTTGCTTGTCTATAAGTTTTCTTAGAGATAAATACAGCAGTAAAAGCCTTCATGGAGCACAGACCAAAGGCAAGACATACTTCAGCTACAGAAAAACCCCTCTGCTTACACTGAGAGAAAATTAGGTTTGTAGTTATAGATTAGAAAAATTGTCTGGTTCCAGCAGCTTGTCAAGATTGTGAATTACTCGCCTGTTTTTCTCTTGCAAACAGAAAATGCCAGCTGGCTGAGGCTGTGCTCATTACACCTAGTTTTAAGACTGCATAGAATTTACAGTCAAATTACAAGCCTCTAAAAATAGGACATGACAGCATTGACAAGAGGAAAACCTGAACAGTGCAAGATGGACTGGTACAATCAAAAAATTGTAGGTATGGCTGAAGTGTTTCCAAACAGCCGCAATTCATCAGACTACACAGGCTGTTAAAATCCCTACAGTACAGCGATGTTTGTGCCTGCAGTTCAGTTCCTCTAATTTTGTGCTATTGCCAAGCTGTGACTTACCTTTGCTCTCCAGCTGTATCTGTTACTTCTGGTTGGTCTGCCATCTCCCTCTGGCAACGTGGTAGTTTGGTTTTTCACTGCTTGCCTCCTCTACTCAAGGAAAGGCTTGCACCTCCCTATCCAATGAATAGTGCTAATCCTTTTTTCCTTGTTTCAGCAGTTCCATGGGGATCATCATCACTGTCTCTGGGATGCTGTTCTCTTTCCACAGTTTATTTTCTGGCAAAGGCTTACGGTGATCTTGACTGCCCTAAAACATAAAGGTACTTGCCCTCTGTGTCATCCCCAAGGGGCTCAGCTAAGGCTAAGGGAAAAATGTCCTTTCTCCACTCCTTGAAGTAGCTCACATCTCACTATAAACCTTCCTTCCTTTTTCATGTTGCTATTATGTACTCTCTATGCCAATTGCAACTTTAAGGTCTTTCGCAGCATCTTTCCTACCAAGAACTCACAAAAAAACCTTAAAGAAGTGGGGAAGACATATTACAGGGCAGGAAGGAAGGACTACTACTAAGGGAAAGGGACAGAATTAGATCACCATGGGAGAGAAGCACACGAAGAACTGTAAAAATCAGAGGTGCTTCTCCAGGGACCAAAGGTCACAAAACTGGCAGAGCTGAGAGTGGATCACATAAAGGTGGGCAAACCAAAAGAACTAAAACTTAAGCAGGATAGAAGGCTCAGAGGTATGAGGAACGACTACACTTACCATGAAAAGCATACAATGCTCATTTAGAGATAACAGTTGAAAGGAGCTGAATTGTAAGGGTTAACTTCTAAATGTGACATGCAAAATTTAGCAGCTTCACTTCAGCAGTGATGTCATTTATCCCCATTTTCCATTGCATGGCTCTTGGCTGGTATTTCTTTGCCTGGTTCATTACATCGATTTTTGGCCAAGAACTTTGGTAGCTGACTCACAGGTCACTGAGGCTTAAAACAACAAGAAAATCAAAGGAAAAGGGGTAAGTCACATCACTGGTAATTACAAGGTTATCGGTTTGTTTTGAGAAAACATTCAGGTCAGAGTAAACTGGAAATAGAAAAATGGACGTTGATGTTTGGGTCAACTTAAAAATGAGTTCTATATAGAAAGCAGAACTAATTGTTACACTTCTGATCCCAAACCACTCAGTTCTTGCAGAGACCCTATTTAGGATTAGATAAATATTACTGGATTAAATGTGCAATAGGTTTTTTATCTCCCCCAGCACAGGAGGGCAGTGACTTGCTTACTTGTCTTGTCCCTACCTGGCATCCTTGTCTTGCTCAGTAGAAGCCAGCACGAATCTGCAAGCATACTTTTCTCGTCTTAACAATGAGATAAAAATTGTGAGAGAAGCAAGTGAAAGGATGAATGCTATAAAATAGTAAAACAGACATGCAAGATGACTGCTGTCCGTCTCTAGCATTTTTGTTTGTTTAAAGAGCAGAAAAGAATTACTTAAGATACAGTATAGAAGATACTCCAAAGGGTAAGGGTGCTTCCTTTTTCAGTAAGGAATGGTAACTTAACATGCTGCCACTGCTATCAATTTTCATCTCATTTGCTGAAAACCAAATACAGTCACTAATAATGATTAGACCTTGGTCTTCCATGGATGTTAATAGCTAAAAAAGCAACCTTCTGCTACCATATTTAGCCTATAAATGATTACTCTTTTATTAGTGTAGCTAAGGGATTAGTAGAAATGTTTGTCTAATGAATGTAGCTACTATATTTGAGCACATGCCCAAATAAGCTACTTGTTGATTGAAACCTATCTATTTATAAGTACTCCTGAATGGCAAAAAAACTATCCATATTGCAGTCTTGCAATGGCTTTTGCATGACAGTAAATATTTTATTGCCATTCACATTGTGAAATTCACCTCGTTTGCCAATTTTATTTCTGAAATCTATCATGTAAAATATACAGGATGGACTTCCCTATATCTGGCCTGATTTGCTCATGACTTTTTAGCTAAAAAGAAGTGTTACTTTTTTGGAAATTCTCATCAGGGGATAGACACATCTTTTACACACACTTGTGTACGTAAAACACCTTCAGAAATGCAAGTTAAAGGACTTATTTAAATTAAGTGCTATTCATGTCTTAATTCAAGGTATCCATCAACATTTTGTGATAAAATAAAATAATTTCTAAAATTCCACTCTGTTTATTCTTCAGCCCTAATGCAAAGTCAATTCTATTGCTGTTTAAATTCAAAATGCTTCATAAAATGATGAAACCACAGTGTTATTATTGCAGACATCAACAGAAATCTCTTAAGGTGAATAAAAAAAATGAAAACAATGTATGTTTAATTGCATTTGTTTACATATTTTAAACTTAAACAGTAGACCAACAATATCTGGAAAATGGAGTTGAAACAGAGGGAGCAGGAAGTATGGAGTTAAGGCAGACAGTGTTTAAAGGTATTTAAATATGACAGCACAGCTTTTTTTCCCCTGAACTGCAGTGAGCATTCACAAAATCTCTAGTTATTACACCTTCAGAATTAATGACTCTGACACACACATCACCATACATATGTGTGCATATATATGTGTATATTTATACATGTATATACATATGGATACATATGTGCTCACATATATATACACAAATGAGATAAACAAAAATAACCAAATTAATCCCTTGAAATAAATTTTGAAACACAAATAACTTTGTTTGAGTAATGACACTTAAAACCAACTCTATACAGTTGAAAATTTTCTTCCTCTTAAGAATATCTTTCTACCAAATGGACTTATTTTTAAGTTCAGAGAACCCAAGTAGTACATTATCAGCTGCTACCTTTTCCCTATTTTGTGTGCATTTCTGGTACCGAGCTCTGCTTGAATGCAGATGAAGAAAAGTTAAACACTTGTATATTATTCTTATTTGCATTACTCTGCAGATAGCATGAGCTTTTTCAGCTCCCTTTCATCCCCTGAAATACATTCTGTCCATCTGTACTGCCATTTATAGTCACTGATATTGACAGAGAAATACTGGACAGGAGAGCTAAGTGAACATAATTTCAAAGTGACTTTATACCTTTCTGGAAATTACTGCCCCAAAGCAGGAGAAAATTTAAGCCTAGGTTTCTCTGCTTGAAAATACTTAGAGGCATAGTTTTAACTGATGTATATACATATCCAAACCCTAAACTTATAAATGCATCCTCTCTATGTGCATGTAAGACATACATAATTTTTAGATCTGAAAAATTATTCCAGGCTTTCTTTCCAAGGCACTTATGGTACAGAGCTCTGTAGGAATGATGGGATGAGAGCTGCCTGCGTTTCTGAATGAACCAGTCACTGTGATAGGAATATCAAGGGTGATGTGACGGAACTGAACATTTACTGGCATTTACTCAGGATGACCTGCCTGAGTCAGCGTGGCCTCACCAACCCTAAAAACATTCATTTCTAGCCATGAGCAATGTCCCAACCCAGGAAAACCTTTTAGCACCCCACCCAGCTATGTACACTTCCTCTGTGTAGACACCGTGAATCAGGAGAACTCCCCTGGGTTCTAAAAAACAGTGGCTGAAAACACATCCTAGATGGAACCATATGAGGTCAAAGACACATAAACAAAACCTCCTAAGGCATAGAAATAAATCCTTTTTCAATGCATCATGCTTCTTTCAAGCCTTACTGGCTTTGTACTCATCTTCAAAAGCCCGAGACAGTTGTTTTTTTCCTACTGGGAGGTAGAAATTGAAAAATTCTAGACTCAGTAATTTTACCTCTACTTCACACCACATTAGCTCTAATTGCAGACATATGACAAAATGAATAAACCTTAATAATTCTGAAGTCAAAAAGAAAAAATCGATTTGTTGCGGGGGGCTAAGCCAGGACAAATTGAAAAGTATCTGAAGTTCTACTGTGAATTTTAAGCCATTCCTGCAAAATATTGCCTAATCAGGTCCATGCTACACTAATTAATTGTTATGACAAGCTGTACATTGACCAAATGAAAATAACAGATGTAACAGAGGTATTTGTAGGTGTGACACAACATCAGGAAAGGACTGCCCAGTTGTGCTAAACCCTCCAGGATTCTGAAGCTGTCACGGGAGCAATCTGAGTGAAAAACATTTCCATATTAGAAGACAGGTGCTCCCCATAAGATGGAGATACAGAAAGTCTGCAGACTGTTCATAAATGTTCCTTTCTCCTTCTGTACTAGAAAGGGTTTTTTTGACAGCCAGAGCTATTTTCTTCCAGCCAGGTGTGCCCCTCACTATACATATGAGCAAAATAGAGGTACCTCCAGCAAATTCACTCTGCACAAACTTTAATTCCTCTTCCCTTTCCAGGTTACTTCAATGAAGAAGAGTTTTGGAGCTAGTTCTCCCTCCCTAGCAGGTAAAACCTTTGTTAAGATAATTTTTGTGGGAACCTCATGTTAAACACTGGCAACAAATAAATTATTCTCTATTCTAAGCAGCTTTACAACCCTATAAAGCTTTATAAAGGTGTCAAAATGGTTTCCCCTTCACATACCAAAGTAACACATTTTAACTGCTGCTTCAAATCCAATTAGTTGTTTGGTTTCCTTTTGCTTTTGCCTTCTGACTTTCTCTTCAGAGACAGTATTCTTGCCATTTAGTAACAGTATAGTTTTAATGACCGTACCACAGACAGTGTGTTCCCAGACTACAGATAACCACATTTTTGCGTCATTCTCACATGGAAGAAACAGCCAAAGTCACAATGGGTGAGGAAACTATTTTGTACAGGTTTCTGGAAAATCCTGAAAAAAACTTCTTAATTCTAGATGAGCTGCAGCATAGATACTTAAAAATGAAACAGCGCAAAATAGCCTAGACGAAAACAACTTCTTAGGGTCTAGTCAGATGTATTTCAGATTAGATTGCTGCTTTATTGGTTCCTCAGTGACTGGAAATCCCCATGCTTATAAAAGCCCCTCAGCATAAGAAAGACATGGAGCTGTCGGAGCGGGTCAGAGGAGGGCCACAAAGATGATCAGAGGGCTGGAGCACACCCTGTACAAGGACAGGCTGAGAGAGTTTGGCTTGTTTAGCCTGGAGAAGAGAAGGCTCTTGGAGAGACATTATAGTTGCTTTCCAGTACTTAAGGAGGGCCTAAAAAAGACAGGGACATACTTTTTAGCAGAGCCTGTTGTGACAGGTCAAGGAGTAGTGGTTTTAAACCAAGGGAGAGTAAATTGAGACTGGATATAAGGAAGAAATTTTTACAATGAGGGTGGTGAAACACTGGAACACGTTGCTCAGGGATGTAGTGGGTGCCCCATCCCTGGATGCACTCACTGTCAGGTTGGATGGCGCTCTGAGCAACCTCATCTAATTGGAGATGTCCCTGCTCCTGCAGGCAGGGTTGAGTACATGACCTGTAAAGGTCCCAACCCAAAACATTCTATATACTAGTCTGTTGCCCATAAGACACAGGTTATATATTTCTTCTTACTATAATACTGCTTTATTTTGTAAATTCTAATGCAGTAAATATCCTGCTATTTTGATTGTATATAGTAAAAGACACTGCCACTCTTACTCTCAGGACCTCACTCCTACTCATCTGTAAGCAGTTAACACCAAATTAAAATTGTAAAGTGCCTGATGATCTAGGGAGTCACCTCAGGTCCTGGCCCTGCCCGCAGCCCCCTTCCTCAGTGCACCCTGCGCTCCCCACCATGACCATGCCCTCACCTCAGCTTCTCACCACCAATGGGCCAGCTTTACAGCTCCTCTGCTCGGCCAGCAGCAGACAGACATGCTGTCCTACTGGCTGTGTGCCCGGCTGCTGAGGGCAACAGGCTGGGCCCAGCTCCCACTTCTCCTGCGTGCTTGCCCATATCCTCCTGCCCTGGTGCTTCTGCGCTGCCACTTCCAACACAGGTCCCACAGAGCCAGGTGCCTGGTTGTGATACAATCAGACAGAACTAATCCTCAGTAATCAACCTATAAATACATACAAGTAGCTCTGTTCCAGAAAATCTCAGCCTGAGGAATCAAGTCACACAACTGTGAGATAGCAAGAGTGAATAAAAATCTGAAAAAGCAGTCTGAGCTGTAAAGAAAGCTGACTATGACAGCAACACTGTACAGAAATACATTTATTGAGGGTGTTGTTGCATTAGAACTGTTAATATTTCATCAACAAAAGCTATGGCAAAAGAAACATGTTATTATTATCTTCCCATCATGAAATCTGGTCTGTAAGTCAGCACTGGTCTCTCAGCTGGTTGCTCAGTTCCTGGAGCTCAGCAATCATGTTGTCCATAGTTGTCACCTCATCAGCTATCTCGCTGTGGACCTCGTTACTTGTTACGTCTACAAAAAGTTGCTGCATGACAAGAAGAAATACATTATTTTAAAACATACATACAGTTTCTTGGTTTCAGAATGGAGACAGAACATGGGAAGCTCATCACCACTGTCCTGCTTTTCGCATTTTTGGTACCTTTGATGGTTTCTCTTTTTAAGAAGACAACTTTGTGGCTAATGAACAGAAGGTGCAAATATATATGTGTATGTATGTACATATACGTATTCACATATACATGTGTGTGAACCTGAGGTCTGTGCTACACTCGTGTTATTAGGTCAAAAGGTCTGAATATTCCATGTGGATGCTGGCTTTCTGCTGTGACTTGACTGTCTACATGGCCTCCTAATCCCATCAACAGTGGAAAACTTTACCATTAAACTCAAATTAGAAGAGCATCTCACATACTGTCACTGCAGTTTACAAATCCACCTTACTGATGAATTAGTATTTGTGATTTTTTTTTTCCCAGTGCAATATTACGTTGAGTCCTTTTCTCCAAAGCCTTAAAGAAACATGTTTTAACATTTGATGTCAAGACACATGTGGGTGTGTTAAGTTATACAAGGGAAAACAAAACACTATAGAGTAATAAAAATAGTTTCTTCTTAAGATGTGAACAGAAATAACAAAGCAGCTAATTCATGAGCAATCATAATCTCCATGTATTTACAGAGAAACCAAGGAAGAGGAATGCTAAATGACTAGTCTGAAACCTTGAGATGTACAAGCTCTGACTGGAGCTTTGTGCATGCTGTAGCTGAACATGTTGCTATTGCAAGGCCAGGAGGTGTCACTTGACACAAGTACTATGGAGGCTATGTGAGGTACCACTCCAGAGAAATGTGGTGGTGGTGGACCCTAACATATGTTTCCTTTTTTTATGTAAAAGGAGAATGATTCACACTTAATTTGACACAAAACAAAAGCCTACACTTAGAGATAAAAATGAACCAAGAAACAAAATTTGCTCTGGAGTACATCTGTACATCATTATATCATCAAAACATAATGGGACAATACAGATACGTATATAAACAAAAATGTACTCAAAAAGCCTGAACCAAGATCTTCAATGTGCCTAAGAACAGTGTTGTCACTGAACAAAGGAACATCTTACACAAAACTAGGAACGAGTTCCTGCTACAAGAAATGATCCTTTCATCCTCAAAACCTCACACTGGGAATGTGACAGAAAAGTTTGGTTCTTTCTGGCTAAGACAGCTAAATAAATCAGGATGATATAATTAATTGTTCTTTCTTTTTTTTTTTCCTTTTCTCTCCATGCAGTTAAAGAGATCCATTCAACTAGACGCAGCCTGGGGAAGTTCTAATGCACCATCCTTCTTTGGGCTTTGTGCCCCTTGTTTCCCCACAACAGTACCCACACATGCAATTGTGAAATAGCTCCATGACCTTTCTCCTTTTTAGAGATCCCACCTGTCAGATCTGAATGATGCATGGGGGCAAGGAACAGGAGTGAACCCACTATGCTATTTGTCAGAGTATGTTACTGCCCAGAAGGATCTGTACAGAAAGGAGCCCATTAATAACACATTTTTGAGTTGCAACCTTTAGCGGAGTGTGGGTGCATCATGTCTGGCAGAACACAGAAGCTAGAATGTCAGAGACAGAGATCCCAGGAAAGATGACAAGTTCTGAGAAGCGACACTGTTACAACTCTACAAAAACTACTGATTTCTTCCAATTGCATGTCCTGACTACAAGTTTTTGGAACTTTATCTTTTAAAAATTACTTCTATCGTTTCTTTATTCTTTCTGAAACCTTAATGACTGAGCCTGCTCTTAGCCCATTTTTTAAACTGCTTTGCTCTGTTAAAAGGAAAAATTAAAAAAAACCCTCACAAAGGGTGACTCACAAAAGCAGCAAGAGGAGATGCCGCAGTCAAGCTTGGACAGGCATAGACAGCACTAAATTGTTTGTGTGTAGTATCTTACAGAAGATGACTGAGTCTTTAAACCACAACACACTTCAGTAATTCAATATGACTTCAAATTAAAAATATGATGATATCTTGGAAAGTACACAAAACCAATGAGGTCACACCAATAGCTTTAACTCTAACACATTAGTTTTCTCAGAAGTGCCATAAAACCTAGAGGCACCATTCTCTGCCATTAATATAGATGCTCATTAAATTAGTGCCTTCAGGAATTAAGAATACAATTTACTAGACTCACCTATACTTCATCTTTCAGATACCGCACAATCTCGCATAATACACATCACCAGTATTTATATAATTTATGTGAAATAGTCTTGCTTTCTCTAGAGTCATACTTGTCTTGCTATACTACTTTCTTGAACTTTTATTCTTAAAATTATAGGATTTAATACAGAATGAGCCAAGTTTAGCACACTGATGATGGATCAACACTTTGTAACACAAGCACACATGTTATAAAACTTATGCCCTGTAATTCCCATTTACGAAGCCACACACAGAGCCAGGAAGAATACTTTTAAGACATTAAATGTTTTTTAAATGAAAACGTGTTCCAGATCAGTCCTCAGTTAAACAACAACTGTGTCTCACATTGTAAGATGAAGGGTAAAATTAGGTTAATATTAGTGCAGAAATAGACTTGGCTCTTTGGGTGCCTGACTATAGACACAATTGCAAAAAACAAGCCCACAATTCAAACATGACGATATTTTCTGATGGATTAATATCTGAATTGGTAGGATATCAATGAAAATTTTATGAAAAATTAGTCCTTTCTTAATAAATAACTTTGTTTTAAAAATAGTTCAGGTGATGTAAAGTAGTCCTGACATGTTTTGGTCCTTTCTGCAGGTTTACATCCACTCTTTCTGAGATTAACCTGCCTGCCCCATGATTACTTACGTAAGCAACAGGTCTTTGAAACGACTGATTTCTTCCAAACATTTGAGTCTGTTTGTCCAACATTTTAAATAGAATTCTATCTTAGTCTAAGAGACAGCATTGACATTTTAGAGCAGTAGGTTTACTTCAGTCAAAGCTTAGGAGGAAGAAAGGAAATAAAAGCCTACTTAAAACTGGGATTCTTAACAATGTAGAGCTGACTATGGGATAGACGAGTATTATTTGATCTATAAATGACTCAAACCAGAGATACAGTCTCTGGCAAAAGAACAAAGATTCCTAGCTTTCAAACAAAAAATTATGCTTTTCAAATAAAAAAATCCTACCTTTGCTTTGGATGACAAGCCACGTAAGTTGAGCCGAGCTGAAGAAAGTATCTGCAAAGCTTCCTGATGATTAGATTTGTTCTTGCTGCATTTTATAGCCACTGGAATCCAAGCACAGAAGAAAAGGATCCCAAACCAAAAAAGCGTTACCTCTATAGCAATAATCTTTAAACAACATTTAATTAAAAATCTTTATACCTTCCATAGAAAAAATTTTAATGTAATATCCATAAAAAGAAATAAAGAAAAAGAATGCCAAGTAATTTTGAGAAGATACCTCTAAACCTAACAGATATATGTATCCTTCCTGAACATAAGGATTACTGTACATTGAATAGTCTTATTGAGTCTAAGCTTTGTCCATCTCCTGACTGTCACTGTCAATCAAACTTATGTGATAATTTGAGGACTGAGATGAACTATAGATGCATTTTCACTTGCATTTAGAAATTTCTAGATTATTAAATTAATTGATTCTGTATTTACCAATCATCTGTTTACTCAGTCACCCAACGTAATTTCTATCTCGTTCCAAGTATATTTTTGTATGCATTATCAGGATGCTTCTCTCTGTTAAGAGGACTCTCAATAGCAGGAATAATTACAGTAGGTAAAGTATATTATTCTATAACTAAGTTTAATAAATATTTGCTAGACTCTTAAAAAATAATTAAAGTTCTTTTCAGGTAGAACATACCATGTGCAATCTCTATGGCTCCTTTCACCACTTCCTTAAAAGAAGAAATATCTCTCTCCCAATCACTTGATTGAATTTCACATTTATGTGCCTTAGTGAGGCACTGCAGTGACTGCAAGGAGAAAAAAAAATATCAGTATGTGAGAAAAAAAAATAGATTAATTTAGTTTAGTATCTATTAAATTAATGCTCAATCCATAAGATGAATGTATCTTTACTAGGCTTGATTTCCTGTGAGCTGGAGTAGTGTCCTTCTCTGCAATGGAAAGCACCAGCTGTAACACAGATGTTCTTCATCTATACTACATCTAAAGTATGAAAGTCATATAAAGTAATGTGTCTAATTTTTATGTTTTAAAAATCTGTCTAGACTGATGGATGTGACCCATGTTTGCCAAGTCATCATAATTAAATGCACATGAAAAAGGGAAAAATAGTTGTATTCACACTTTGAACTGCAGTTTT
The DNA here is from genome assembly GCA_013389865.1 of Piaya cayana. Classification (NCBI taxonomy): domain Eukaryota; kingdom Metazoa; phylum Chordata; class Aves; order Cuculiformes; family Coccyzidae; genus Piaya; species Piaya cayana. The sequence continues at coordinate 95,160 of WAAB01014220.1, read as the reverse complement.
GTACCTAAAAAATTACAACTGAATACAACAAAACCTTCTTTCCATGTATGTATTCTTGGCAAATAATGTATTCTAGAGAAACAGCTATTAGCTCCAATATTGCTGTGGTCTCAGTGTGAACAGGAGAAATAAATGTAAACAATATGGGAGGAAGGTTCTGTTAAGAAATATAAACACAGCCAATTTAAGCAGAAGAAATCATTGCTTGCTTTTGAATTATGTTTTCTTTCAACAGCACCAGAAATATGAAACAAATACATGCCAGAAGTTACGTGTCTTGCTTCAGTGACAACTCTTCAATTATTTTTTTAAAGAGTTTAAATATCATATAAAGGAATAAAAACTTTCAGTGTAGTACATGAGTGCAATAAAGGCTTCTGACAGCTGAACAATGACAAATTAAATCTGGAGGTTGCCATCCCAGAAGCTTCTACCTTCTCTCTCCCTCCAAAGTTTCAATCACTATGGCATGGGCAATTGAACTGCTTATGCTGCTGTAAATTGCAGTAAAGGTGTATTAAGTCAAACCAGAGAAAGTTAATATTTTTCATAATATCCTAGGTTTTAATAGGTAGTAGTTCTGGACAGCTGAGGCAAGAACTTCCAAGAGAAGGAATAACAGTTTTTACAGAAGTTGGATTTCAGTCCCTCACAATCTGAATGAGGTGGGAGGTGGGATACATAAAAGTGAAAGAGTATATATATGCTAAGTTAAAGAAAAAAAACCCCACAAACCCAACACTTCACTAGTTCTACACTCCTAACTTCTAAGCCCTGCCTGACTTTGATTCAGTTAACAAAGCGCTATTGTGAATTGTAACTGTAGACTCCAGTGATTTATGGCATCAGATACAGCAGCAGGGCAGAAAGGTAAAAACCCAACAACCAAGCCCCCCTTTATGACAACCAGGTTGTTCTTTCAAATGCAATAGTAGGAACAAAATTCATTAAATATAATTAAGGTATGCACTGAATAAGGTATTACATAATTGAATAAAGGTCAAATCCTTCATTTGTAAGGAGGTACATGACACTATGATAGATCTCTCTGTCCTGTGCTGCCACAGTATAGTAAATAATGTCCTTTCAGAAATCATTGAAATTTTGCATAACAAAAGTGGGTGGAAAACTACAAGTATACATCTGGAATTCTTCTACATATGGCTATAAAAAGTCAATACCTGACTGATACAAGATGGTGGTTATGACAGTGAAGACAGTAGATACAATTGTACTTTATAAGGTGATATCAGAAAGGCTACCAGTGATTATCCATTGCATTGCAAATTAATTTTTACACTGTAAATTAATATATACTATAGTTGTAGGCAGTTTTGCTCTTTCATAATCTCTTTCTATGGCACCATCATACCAGGATACTTGGATACACACGTAAGCATACTGAAAGTATTTAAAAACCTAATTTTATTCTGCAGGGCAAGCTCAACCATAAGTATTTTCCATAACCAGTCTGATTAGGAAGCGCAGTTGAAGTCCTGTCTACTCAACAAATTGAAACCATGTTTTTAACTGGGTTAGTGAAAAATATTGTGATGTAACCAGATTCTGAAATGATTGCATTCATAGTATAGCCAGGGCTTTTGCTACTTTGCATGTCTGAGTAAGAATTTGAGGATATATTACAGGATATTGCAGTGTCTATACTTCTGAATTCTAAGTAGGCCAAATCCTTTTTATTTTTCAGCTGTAAAGAAAAACAGAAAAGAAAAAAAGGGAGGAATTTGAGGCAATGACTAAACAAGGCATTTCACAGGGTAAACAATAAGCAAGGCCCAAATAATTATACGTTTAATCCCATGGGCATACAATTTGTAGGTCCAGCTATCTGCATAATACGCTTGACAGCAAGTGATGTGCAATCCTCCAGACTGACATTTTTGCTCAGGACAAAGGCAGACCCCCACTAGGGCGCATATACTGAATGCAGACCTTGTGTATTCTCAGCTTCGGTGACGATCTGATAACTCCTAAGTATTTTTGGAGTGTGCAAGGCTACTTGAATTTTGGAAAGTTAATATCAAGTGCAAAGCACACTTCAGCATATAAAATAAAATATTCTAGCTGCGCACAGTGGTTATTTTGGTAATGCAATCAACTCAGTTACCTGGAATGTGATAAGAACAACAGCTGGATGGAGCAAAACAAGAGAAAGGTAAAGAGAAGCCAATGGTTCAACAGATTAAGACTTAAATAGCATTATTTAATTCAATTCCAAGCTAAATAAGGACAATTAATGCTGGTAAGAGAGACAGATTGTTTGAAAATCCACAAAACCTGATGTAAAACATTAGGCTCCTGTTACGTATTAAAAATGTGTGCTGTAGGAACACAAAAAGCACAAAATAAGTTTATGGAAACACTAAAAAAATCCAAACCACCACACGTGGAACAAAAGCATGTCTTACTATAGTGTTATAGTTTGTTAGAGAACAGAAAGTTTGTACCCTAAGTGCGTATCCAGAAAAACCTACACCTCACAACACATTCACCTTTTCAATATCTTCAGCATTGTCACTCTGTCCATTTCCATAAAGTTGTGCATAAAGTCTCCAGATCTCCCCATCATTTGTCACTCGTGAAGTCACTCTGCCAAAGAGCTCTTGCAACTTCTCCTTCAATCCACTTGCTGTCTCTCCAGTGCGATCTGCCATACCATCCACTATCGCTCTGACCAGAATAGCCAGCACCTTAAAACGTAGTAGGCAAGAGGTTTTATTTCAAATCAACATCAGTATATATAATGATATCTAACTTTTGGTCTCTCTTAATAATCCAGTAAAATACAGATATAACACCATATGACAAGTAGAGGAAAGATTCACTAAGAACTACATTATTAGGGGAGTAAGTCAACTGATTTAAACCTCATGTATCAGATTCTATGGTTGGTGAGGATAAAGAGGCCAAAGAGCTAAAACAGAAAGTTGAGTTTGAAAGAGAACAGTATAGGAAATTGTGACAACACCTCAAAGATAGTTTCACCTTATCGTATTTCTTAAAAACGATCAATGAGGTAATGGAAGACACCCTTGTTTCCAGGACTCCTGTTTAACAAAAACTGGAAGATGTGTAGTGGATGAAATGGGACCTGGCAGGCAACCGAATGCTATGTTGGGAAACTCTGCTTGATGCATTTGCGGTGAATTACTAGTGAAGTCAGGTCACTCAAACTTTTTACAAGTACTCATTTAATGGCTGCATTTCCTGAGTCACTGGCTTGTGAATGTGGGATCTGACCTGCAGAAATACTAAGAATGTGCAGCTGCTCAATGGGACTGGGCTTTGTATGCATAGAATGCTACGTAATATCTAGTGTCCTAGAAAAAAATATGAGCCTTAGTGAAAAATTAGAAAACAGTTTCAGTGTGTTTCTGTTCCTCCTCAAGAAAATTAGAAAGAGCAATTGTAAATTAAGAAATGTGATCATATGGTGAATTAGAAGAAAATAAAACCTAGTAAAGCTGTGGTTTATTAAGTGAGAACTACCTGCTCTCTGTAGTGCATGAAACACAGAAACTGAGCAAGAAATAATAAAACCAAAAAGGAAATCTCGTAAGGCTTGCATTGAAGATGGGCTGGTAAAGGGTACACAAACACCTTCATGCTGGCACTTTCCAACTTGTGAGGCTATCATTTTGCAACTTTAATACTTCAACATTTTTGTCCATGGGATATTAATACTTAAAATGAAATCACATTAATCGCAATATTAATATCAAGGCAAAACCAAAATCAGTTTCAAAGATGATCTGCGGATAGCCTCCAATCAAACAAATATACCACCACTCTAGTAAAAGTAGGACAGAAAGCACATCCTCACAAATCAAGATGTAGTTCACTGTCAGAAAGTAACTCAAGAATTATGACAGTATCAAGGTATATTCCACTTAAAATAAAGACATACACATTTTAGTCTTTGTGATATGCCATTTTCCTAAAAAACTTGTTCTTCTATAGAGTGACTCAATTAACATGTATTCCAAGAATTAATTACTGACTTTTATTAAATGTAGGAAACTTTTGGCAAAAAAATCCAAATAGATCAAAATGGTAGATGATGTTATGAATTAAATCTCTGTAAGAGAAAAAGTGAAAAAAAAAGTACATCTCCCTCTTTTCAGAATCGATATGAAACCATAATAGCACCTGAACATCAGCTAAACAGCTCCCCTTCTCCTGCCCCCCCCTAACTGTAACAGTATAGCCCTTATCAAACAATAAGACAAACTAGCTGTTCTTTTATTTTCTGCTAAAGGTTTTCACTTAATAGAATAGAAAATATAATCAACTATTAATAGTTGAAAAGTTCCAAACTTCATATTGCATTCATGATTTGGACTAAAACTCAGTGTTAAATAAATCAGGGTCTTCTACAATGATTTGCTAGAAAAATATCAGTGAATACTGATATTTCCATTGCTACAGCATTGTAATAAAAAAAGAGACGTATAAGAAGAAATATTAAACTATATTCCCTTCTGAGAAGGAGTCAGAACTGCTCCTGAGCATTCATACATAAATGTATGATTTCTCAATGAATTTCTCAGTTTAATAAAATCTTGACTTAAAAGTCCAAAAAGTTAGTTGACGTGACTATCATGGATAGATACCAAAAGTTTAAAAACCAATGATATTTTATTTACACATAAAAAAAAGCCCAGTCTCCTCAGTCAGTAGGATTTAGCAATTCAAAAATTACCCATATTCCCATACAGTTCAGGCTTTGCTTTCATCATAGTAATGTAGCTCCTATAAAACTAGCCTGAAAGCCTAGATTAAAGTGTCCGTTAAACAGCAATGAATCATTAATGGTACCTGTCTGTGCCTAGTTGTTAAATAAAGTTATTTCAAATTGCAAGTGAATTATCATCCAAAAAAAATGCCACTTTCAATGAATGGGGTTTCATATCACCACGGTGCTAAGTCTGTGTTTAGTATCACATCACACTATCTGTCCTTCTCCTTTGCTTTTGTGAATAATGGATTTACTGAAAACTGAACAAAATCCACCATTGGACAAAACCTTAGAAACAAACTCAATCATTTTTAAATGTTGTGATTGCTATCTGTTCATCTTATTTCACAACTGCTCCCTAAACAGTTCCTTCCATATAAAAATTCACTTAGTCAAACCATTTTTAGAAGCTTTGTTAATATTAATCAAATATGAATATGCTCAAGTAAGAAGAGAAACCTCAGATATCAGACCCAAAGTGACAAATCTGCTGTCTATAAGCTCTCCTTATGCTTCTCTCAAAATAAAGACAACTGTCATTGGTGAGCTACTTAAATGAAACAGAGCTCCAGAAATTATTAATTCCTACCCTCGTTCCTCAAAATCCCCCTGGAACTTGCTCTTACAGCCTTTTATTAGAAATAGTCTGGCAATATGAACTGCTGAAATGAGGATGATATTTGATGGAAAGGGTAACAGAAAAACTTTGCTGGATGCTCAAGAACAAAGAATTCTTTAGAGGAACCATTTGTCCATACTTCTGAATTCATATTCTTTGACAGCACAGGATGAAGATTTGGTTTCTGAAAACAATGTAGCAAAACAACTTTTCCACCCACAAAATAACTTTGTTGCTCTCAGAACTCCACCTTTCCAAGTAAAAAAGATTGCTTGCTTCCACGGACATGCGCACTGGTGCAAAGTAGTGTGATTAGCAGTTGCAGAAATCTTTATGGTGTATTTAGCACCTCAGACTAATAATTCAAAGACTGACTTAATTTCTTAATAATTTCAACAGGTAGGGCTTTCTTCTCAGGTCATTTTTTAATGACTGATCTAACAGCTGAACTACAGATTACTCAGTGAGCATTAATCTTTTATTTCATAACATCTATATTAAAGATTTTCAAAGTATACTTCTCAGTAGGTTTGTGAACATTGACAAGAATATGGATATTGGAAGAACCAGTAAGGAAAGAAGGTAAGAAAGCATGCTTATAACATTTAAGGAAAAAAACCACTAAACTGAGACTTTTGAAAGTACATCTTTGCTGTAATTTTTTATTGCATTGTTTCTCATTTAAAAAGAGCCCTTCAGCTTTTCCTTATACAATTCTGTCTGCAGAATCTGTACATACATATATTCAAGCCTCATGATATCCTGATCTCAGAACTTTTCCCGCAAGGATGATATCATTAAATAACCAGAATAGCTTAGACGTAAAATTTCCCAAAGCTGCATTCTGTACTCAGAAGCCTGGCACAAAAAGACAGCACTGGCCTAACAGAAATCAAACAGATGAAGACATGTTATTGGAAGAAATTAATCACTTAAAAATATGACTTCATACTATGCTGAAATAAAATTTAAAAAGCTGATGCAACTACACAAACCAAGGACGCTTCAAGTTGTATATTCAATTGCATACTCTTAATTGATGCATTCAGTCTTATAAGTGGTATTCTGCAACAATGATTATGCTAAAAGTGATTGGTTATTGGTTTTCTGTTTTCACAAAGAACTAGGAGCAATGACTCAACTTCTTTCTTCCAGCTCTGTGCATAGTTATTTTTCTGGATTTTTAAATGCAAACCTTCTTTCTCAGGACTATATCGCCTAGCTTAGTGAACTATCAATTAAAATCTATGATGACTACAAATACTAAATATAACCTGAGAGAAGATCACACTATGTTGCATGGAAACAGAGGTATCTGCTTCTACTCACTCACATTTATGAATTTACTTTGTTAAAATACATTTACACCAGAGAGTTATAGAGCATCTCTATTTAAAATAGGCCAGTTGGCAAATGGCAGACATCAGACATTAATGGTGAGCAGAAGCTGTTAGTTTTATGTGCCTTTTTTTATTTTGCTATGGGAATACTCTTCTTTCTAAGATTATTGATTAAAGCCTGTCTGAAATTCTTTAATCAGGCTCTGAGGTTTTTCTTGGCCAAGTAGTAACATCCTTCAAACTGGGGACACTGTATTATAAGTTATGATGAAACCCATAAAGCACGTTACATATCAGAAGCCAAAGTTAAAATTAGGATGCAAAAAAGAGAGGATACATAGCATATATATGCATGCCTGCAAAAAATATAAGTTGTATGAGAACAAGATGAAAAAAGTTATACAACAAAAATAGAAATTTAATGCAAACAGTAACCTCAAGCATTTTAATAAAATATTCTATGTAAAATTTGACAAAACATACAAATAGGCATCTGTATAATCTCAAAACACCCTAAATGGGCAAAATTCCTGGTCATCTGTCAATCTGACTGAAATAATACAGTGGATAACCCCTAAAAATATTATTTAAACTAACAAATGAGAAAAAAATTCATTAGAAAAAAACATCCATCTATGAGATGCGCCATGAATAAATGCTTAGGCCCCACCAGTACCACAGTACTGTAGCTGCCAAGCACACTAATCTTTACCATATAGAAGACCATTTTCCATACATACTTGTAAGTGCAAAGAGATTTTGAGAACTTTCACCGTTCAGCCATATCAAACCCAAAATATTTTATAGATACAGAATGTTTTCCTGTGCATGGTTGGCTTTACAGTAGTAAATATTGTACTTGATTTGTTATTAAAAAATAACCTGGAAAAAAATTTTAACTTCCCTGCCCACCATGGCAAAATGAGAAGTTTTCACAACCATAATTAATTCTATAGGTTCTCTCTCCTCATGACTGGACCCAAACTCCCAAGATCCAGGAAAGCTACTTTTAATCATTTTATGGGATAAGAAAAGAAGCATACTTCTAGGAGTCATGACCAGCAGCAGCTGCGTCCTCTTATACCCTAAGATGACTCCCTGTGAGCTCATATGCTGTTCAATCAGATCCATTAATTTTGCAAAGGCTTCTGAAGGTGTTTCTCTGCTTTGCTTAAGGGATTCTTTGGCTTGTCTTTCAGATCCACTTTGCTATTTTCATTGAGTATATAGAATTCTGCTTGGATCAGGACTTGGGTTTTAGGCAAGGTATCATCTCTGCAGGAGCTGTAAAAGTAGGTTCTCCAGACTCTATACAGAATGTACATTTACAAACACAGAAGTTAACTGAGCTTAACTGAACCACAATGAAAAATGAGCAAAATACCTCCTTTATTTTAGTTTGTTCAAATTATTAAGAATCAACGTTCCGACTGTAATGCAGTCAATCTATGAAACATAATTCACTTTCAAAGGCTCGTTTGTGGAATATGTAAACACATGGGAAAAGCCCACTTTTCTTTAAACTAATTTATATTATTTCTGACACTAAGATACGCAGGACAGAGTAGAAAGATGGGGTTATGCATTGTGTTTTATTTAAGAACAGATCTTAAAACTGCAAAGCTCATATTTGTCCTTCCACAAAGTCTGAGGCAATCTGTGTGCAAAAATTTTCCGTTTTGTTTTTCCTTTTAAGTCCTTAATCTTACAGTCCAGATCTCAAAATATTAAATGGATGGCCTACAGAACTTCACTGGTATGTGTACTATCATTACAGATACCATTATCAGCAGAAAACCCTCTCTGTCTCACAAGGAAAATTTGACTATACCAGATGACTTAACATGAAATCTTCCCCACCTGTGTATCCTTGTACTTTTCTTTTAAGTCCATGAGTCGGTGATAAGCTTTAATTGCTTCTGAAAACTCTCCAATGTCTGTACTGGTAAGAAGATAGTTCTCCCATATTTGCCAGTGCTCATAGTTGCACTTGAGAGCTTCTTGGAGAGTTCGAAATGCTTTGATTCTAATCAATGATAAAAAGAAGAACAGAAAAGAAGATTCTATATTAAAGATTTAACATAGAAGATTTTTATATTAAAATCAGTTGGCATTGTATCAACCAAAATGCTGTTTATTTAAAAAATCAGGTTTAGAAAACAGTGCAATGTAAAAGTCATTGATCATAATTTACAATATTGATAATTCCTCAAACTCTCTTGCCAATTATTTTCTACCATTTCACCCGACAATACACACTGTAGAGTCTGACTTAGGCATTTTCTATGTTAACTCTCATAATTACTTTTTAATAAAAATTCATTGTAATGGTGCCATCTATGAAAATATTTTTTTCCTGAATTTTTAACTAGAACCACAGGAGAACAACCTTACTCATGCCGCAGTTGTAACATACATTAAAAAATCAAAAATCACAGAGTTCATGGCAAATACAGAATGACATTGCCTCATTTCATCATACAAAAGGAAGGTTACCTAACAATAACAGCTTTTTTTGTGACCTACTTTAAACAACAGCACATGGGAAATGTACACACCCATTGCACAGAAGGAAATCATGTTTTTCTTTCATTAGCTGGAAGATTTACCTACACTTTCTATTCCCTGATGCTACACTGCTCAGTACAAATGTGTCAGACTGATCTCTAACGCTATTAGGGTCCTTAACCAAAGGTGCTGCTCATCGAACCATCTCATAGTGTCAGGAGAAAGTGTTGTGGAATAAGGGTGGGCAGAATAATTTGTACAAAGTCACTGTCAAGTCAGGAAGTATCTTTATTCTTTCATATGGATCTGCTGCAAGTAACTCTCTATCATTCTCTTATTCAATAACAGATGTAATAGCATTTTCTGGTAAGGAACAGAAGACAGTTTGACCAAATCAAGAATATGGGCTGCAAGCAACTGACCTTCAGTTTACAGAGGAATATGCTCCTGCACAACACGCAACCAATGCAGCCAAAGTGGAGGAAAGAGCACTAAGAAGTCTTAATGTAATCCAAAACATAGGTTGGTACGGTCTGGGTGCTCACTACTTACTGTTTAAAGCTGTAATTATAGTGCCAATAGTTTCAATACATTTGAAGCTTAAAAAAAAACCAAACTTTGCTACAGAATCAGAGTGATACGGTTCTTAGGATTGTAAGCTACTGAAGCCTAGTCTCAGCTGGACAGGCAAGATATATAGGAAAAACACAAAGCAATAAATTCTTTTAAAGGAAAACTTGAAACGGTGTTTTCCCAGGCTGGTAAAAATTGTCATATGTCACCATAGAAAAAGTTCTGAATAAAGACCATATAAAGATGGCTTGCTATCAAAAATTGCAATTTACTTGCTCTAAATGCTTGAGTAAGTTGCTAAAAGTGCTGTCTCTAAAGGAAGACGGTACAAAGAAATTGTTGGTTGAGTTTCAAAAAGAGGGTCCAGGAGACTGTAAACATTCCAGCCAGGAAAAGGGAATACCTAGCTAGTGGATCAGTCCCTTAAAAGTTTTGAATGGTTGGCTTAGGGAAAAATGTAAATAACTGCCAATTTAAGCCGATGTTATTAAAAGTTACCAGATACACATGAAGAGAGCAAAATTATTGAAAGAAAACAGGTCATTTGGCAAAGGCACAGCAGAAGAGTCCACAGGCAACATTTTCCCATGTTCACTCCCCTTTTCTCTCCTCTGATATATGTGATGTTGTAAATGTACTAACAGCTGGGTCTCATCCACTGTTAATAGTCGTAGTAATATATTTCGGACCCTGATTTTGATAGATTATATTAGAAAAGAACTACGACCTGCTTCCCCCTCTGTGGATTTTGATACATCTAAGGCTTAGATCTGCCACAGTTCTCTGACAAGCTGGAAGATGCTCTGGCCGACTGACGTATTCCAATCACCCTGGGAAATTGTTTCTGAAACTGCTCTTCAGCATCTGCAGGATTAGCCTGTATAATCTCCCCTGTCTTCTCAGAAAAGTAAGTTATCAGGAGTGTTCAAACCAATAGGATGGAACTGTGAAATACAGACTAGATACTAGAGGGGTGAGATGGATATCCCCTATTCCTGAAATCATAACTCTTGCGTCGCTAATAAAGTCCTCTAGGTTGTCACAACAAATCCCCTATGTATTTAATAAATCGCAAAATGATGGAATACCCTTACCCAGGGCAATAGTTAAACCAGTTCATATCCAAACAGGAGGCAATACCAGTGCATCGTGCTGCCCTGGAAACCTTTCACCCAAAGGACAGAGTGCCAGTCCCAGTTTGTTCTGAGAAATAACACGTCTAGATTTCAAAGGCCTCTTGGCACCGAGGGAAGTTTTTCTGGTAAACCAAAGACTAGAGTCTGGTTTCATAACAATTAATTTTCTGGAGGAAATTCAGAATACACAAAAATTGTGGACTCTTAAATTTAAAAAAAGCAAACTCAGACCCCAACAAAATCCATTTACCTGAGCATCAGCGAGTTGTTAGCCTACACTTTGCAAAAAGACTTACACATTTTATATTTGTCTGTTGTATGAGACTATACTAAGTCTTAAACAAATGCATAAACCCTGGGTCAGAGTGATCTAAGAGCCTGGTCGTATTAAAGCTTGATTTTGGGGTGGTTTTGGGGTTTTTTTGTTTGCTTTGTTTTTTTTCGCTAGTAGGCTTAAAAAATGGGAATCTACACTTTCACTACCACTCAGACCCCTAAGATAAATTAAACTGAAGTGTATTTCTACAGATATCCTCTGTTTTGAGAGTGGGTTAAACTAACAAACACACAGTGTTAGTCTATAGGTGACTACACAAATAACCAAAGTTGTTGCTATTCCACAGCAAAAAAAAAACAGGCCATGCTCAGCTATCAGCATGTGATACTGATTTAAGATTTCCTGTACACATATTCCTCTCCCAGGCGATTCCTATAGTCAAAAAAAGCACGAAACACGCGCCACTTTACTGCTATTGATACAATATCAAATAAGTCACAAGTTTTGGAAGTATGCAGCATGTTAAATCACAAGAGTAGATTAACAATAACAAAACAAAACCAGTAAAGTGAAACTCATCCCTCAGTAGTTTCTCTGACTTGTAGTAGATGAACAGAGAGAAAAAATATTTTCATTAGTTTTATGAAATAAGCATAAGCCAATACACACTGAACATCAGACATATCCTTCTGAAGTTCATGCAAAAGAATGAGAGATCTATCACACAGCCTAAGGCAATAAATTGGGCATTCTCAAAGCACTGCAGAAGATGAAAGGAACTATGGAACAGTTAAAAGCAACTCTTTATTTCAATTACTTTTTAGTCTTGAGTAGTTATCCTAGCCTTCGTTTTCTTTTCCCTCCTGCTCCCATTAGTACACGAAACCATCTGATGAATTAATTTATGACATTTGTTTATGACATCACTTCTCTTTGTATGTTTATCAATTTACTCTTTCATGTCAATTTACTATTCTTTTTCTCTTTTCTAGTTTCCCTCCTCATGTTAGATTTTGAGTAAGGCTTTTAAAAATTTATTTTATTCTTTTGCTTCATGCNAAAAAAAAACAGGCCATGCTCAGCTATCAGCATGTGATACTGATTTAAGATTTCCTGTACACATATTCCTCTCCCAGGCGATTCCTATAGTCAAAAAAAGCACGAAACACGCGCCACTTTACTGCTATTGATACAATATCAAATAAGTCACAAGTTTTGGAAGTATGCAGCATGTTAAATCACAAGAGTAGATTAACAATAACAAAACAAAACCAGTAAAGTGAAACTCATCCCTCAGTAGTTTCTCTGACTTGTAGTAGATGAACAGAGAGAGAAAATATTTTCATTAGAGATAGTTTTATGAAATAAGCATAAGCCAATACACACTGAACATCAGACATATCCTTCTGAAGTTCATGCAAAAGAATGAGAGATCTATCACACAGCCTAAGGCAATAAATTGGGCATTCTCAAAGCACTGCAGAAGATGAAAGGAACTATGGAACAGTTAAAAGCAACTCTTTATTTCAATTACTTTTTAGTCTTGAGTAGTTATCCTAGCCTTCGTTTTCTTTTCCCTCCTGCTCCCATTAGTACACAAAACCATCTGATGAATTAATTTATGACATTCGTTTATGACATCACTTCTCTTTGTATGTTTATCAATTTACTCTTTCATGTCAATTTACTATTCTTTTTCTCTTTTCTAGTTTCCCTCCTCATGTTAGATTTTGAGTAAGGCTTTTAAAAATTTATTTTATTCTTTTGCTTCATGCTTTAATGACAGGTTATAATGTGAAAAAAGATTTTAAGTTCTTTCATGCACTCTGTGTAACTTCTATTGCATTGAGATGAAATACAGAACAACAAAGACAGTCCATTTAAAGTCAAAGTTTCTGGTACTAATGGTTAATTTGAAGGGAAAAGAACAAGCAAGCTAGTATGTTTATAGATCTCCATCTGCTTTAATGATTAAAAAAACAACCCCAAACTGCCTGGTTTTCCCTTAAGTCTCCTGAGATTAACATAGTATGAACTGACATAGGTAAATATGTATTTTGTTAAAATGGATATATCTTTTAAACTTCGTAGTCAAATTAGTTTCCGAATTCAATATCAATATTTTGCACTGTTTGTACTTACATCATCATAATAATTTCAACAAGAAGTAGTGTAAGGTGAGAGACTGCTACTTTTATAAAGCTTATAAAACTATTTCCTGAAAAATGAAATAAGTTACCAATGATCCAAACTGGGAGAGGGAACTGAAGGTGTAAGAATTACAAAATAAGAAGCAACCATATTAGAAGAATAAAAACCTCCTTGTGAAAAAAGGAAACCCAAATTATTTATTTTGGAAGTGGTATCTTTTAATTTTTTGAAGTACTTACTTCTGTTTTAATCTGATATAAGCAGTTGATAAATTGTTCCAGGCCTCAGCATTCTGTAATGATAAAAGAAGAAATGTCACAAACATTTATTCACTTGTATTATGCTTATTTCATAAAAATATGTAAATAAAACTACAGTGAAATAAAATCAATTCCATTAATCACACATATTAACACATACTTTCTGTAAAAGAGTAAAAATATTACAGTGAAATATAAAATATTATATTGAAATAAAAATCCATAAATAAATATTACTGACTACAGGAGCAATAGGGTGTATCAGTATCAATTAATGGCCTTCTGGTAGGAATATACTAAGTCAACTCTTGCCTTCAGTTTAAACTGTAAACAGACATCATCTTCTGGATCTAGCTGGAATGGCTGGAAAGGTCAGCTCATCATTTCTTACTAGCTGGAAGCTATTTACCTGCACTGCTCTGTTAGCGGAAAAAATTACCTGAATGTTCCCTAATGCACCTCAGGCAAAACCATGAGGGTTTGTTCCAGCAGTGCTTACCAATTGTTTTAGCTGAAAAGGATTATGGAGTGCTCAGACAATCGTTCCTCTGGTAAAATCAGCACAGCCACGTACAAAAATTACTCCTGCCTGTCACCTTATTCTGCTGGTAAATTTGAAGCTGCACCTCTGAATTCAGCAAATTGACAAGTATAAACTTGAAGAACAGAACCTGAGTAGTGCAATATACTGTACTCTGGTACTGCATGCTAACCTCAGGCTTAAGGAGCATTTAAGTCATGTTGGGAAACCTTTTTCATGCTTAATTCATGAAAACAGTCATTACATCACTGCAGATCATTGTATAAAGATAGGTTTCACCTCCATAACTAGGAGACAACCCAGCATCCTTTACTCACAAAACAATTACCACTTAACCCACTGGGAAGTCAGCTGGCTATTTCATGTGGATACAATCAAGTGCAGGCACCAGACAGATGTATCTATTTGGAAGTAAATGTGCTGTACTGAAGAAAAAAATTAATACATGAAGTAAAAATTCTAGTTGAATACAAGGTGATCGCTATGCACATTTTTTCCAAGTTACTTAGTTTTATTAATAAAGAAAAAAATAATACTCTCTCACCTTTCATTGCACTCTAACACTTTCCCCAAGAGAAATGTATTAATAATGGTTTCTACCACATAGGTAGCATTAACTCTAAGCGAGCAACACTCTGGCAGTCAGGCCTTTTGACAAAAGCATTGCCAGTGTATTCCCAAAAGGTAATCCAGCTGACCCTTCTGCTGTGTCAATGCACAGTCACACTCATACGCAATACGGTACGCACACTTGCCCCATGCATCCTCAAAAAGTGGCTAATAAGCTCCATTTTCTCTGTGCTTATGACTGTACAGTTATAAATGTATCTGTCATACTACTAGCTTATTTGACTTTTTTTTCCCCAGGATAATCTGATTACTTAGAGTACTATGTATTTTAATCTCTGTCTTTAGCACTTCTCACAGCCTACTCACTCCCTTTTCTCTGTTTTAGCAACGTATGCAAGCATAAAGGAATTTCTGCTTAAACAGATTTTAGCATTCACACACGTATACTTGGACAAACTTAAGTATTGGGCAAGTATTTTTATGATGCCTCATGACAAAAATATAAAGATACTTTGCAAGAGTTTAATATATTCAGAGAGCTAAGGTTTAAACAAGTTTTTCATTACTGCTTTGCTTGTTTATAATGAAAACATCCTTGTTGCTTTTAGACAAGCCATCTGAATCGCTGGTTGGAAAGTACATACATCTGGTTCCAATGTCACACAGCGCTGAAATGCTTTGGCAGCACCTTCGTAGCCTTCTAAAGCAATGTATGCACAGCCCAAGGAAAACCATACACCTAGCTGGAGAGAAAAAATGGATTATTACATATATTTACATACACATATTTCTACACAAAGTAATAATTTTGCCTGGATGCTCAAACATACAGTATGCTTGTTGATTTTAACTGCCTTTCAGCTATCACAATAGTATTGCATCAGAATAAATAACATCCTGTATGCAGAACACAGGAAAAATTTAGGTTCAAAGTTTTAATAAACATGGATAAACAAAGGTGTTTGATTATATAAAGACCACTTAACCAAACATGAAGTGCTTTTTAACAGCCCATCTTCATTTAGAGATTCATTTAGTAATAGCTATTTAGAGGACTGCATATTTTGCTTTAGCTTGTGAAAAATCCACATTCACTTTATAGTATTACAGCTAGGTCAAATGGTAAACATCAGGAAATATATTTCAAGGAAATCACATTTTACAAGAAATATTTCTAATGACAACATGAACACTTCAAAATCACAGCTCTTTCTACTTTTCAGGATATTGATCTTCTCTAGCTAATAAGGCAAAGTTTAGAGAGAGAAATGTACTTAAATAATGACTTGCATAGAGAACAGAACTTCGCCATTTCAATAATCTTGCATTCTAAGTGTGTACCTGTCGCCAACAAATACCTATCATCCATAAAGACTCAAATAAAGGCATAAAGACTCAGAAAAAGGCATAAATTAGAGCAAATTATATATGCATTCTCAGAGCTCTTCAATAGCAAGTTCCTGATTTGCCACACAATTCTCAACGAGCTTATGCTACCTGTTATAAAAGCTTTGTCACTCAGTTAATTATTAAATCCCAAGTACATTCACAGAATGTTTTCTAACAGGTTCTTCATAGGAAACCATGCTATTTAAACACAAAAACGTAAGAAACATTTGCAAATTATGGATTTCACAGGCTGAGGATAAAGCTGTTGGTTCATATACAAGGAGCTTCCATCTCTGCCGTTTAACTGCAAACTCTGCAACATATATTTTTGCATTTTTTTCCAGATGAGACTCATTTTTGTGTCTAAGACCTGATTTAACATCAGTACTGCAATGTCTGCTACAACCTGATTAACCTGATTTACCTGCTAGAGAGTTTATAGTTAACCTGCTTCAAAACCCAGATCCCAGCACACAAACACATGGCATTCATAACCGTCAGGTCTGGCACTCTAGTGGGCAGTCTCCAAGGTATTAAGAAAACTGAACAAGCTTGTCAACAGAGATATCCTGTTGCATTTGGGGCTGCACATGGGATGGTTTATGCTCAGAGAATACAGGTGAAGACAGAACTGCCAATTACATCGGGGCTGGACAAACACAAAAATCTACTTTTCAGCACTGTCAGCATGTCACCTTTAATGATCTTTAAACTCATTATACAAAGAAGAAACTGTACATCAGAAAAAACCCCAAGATTTTCTATATCTCAAGGGGCAAAACTAGTAGGAAATAAAAATTTAGTAGATCTCACTTCTGAAGAATTTTTTATCTATCAAGTTTCTAGAAGCCCAGCATTCCCACATGGCTGCTACCTCATTAATGTTCCTTTCTCTTCTTTCTTCTGAGCATGAAAAGTTGGGGTAGAGATGGGGACCAATCAAGTACGAAACTGTAGACAAGCTCCAACATTATAGCTCAGGACACAAGTTACACAAGGCTTTTGTGAAGTGTGACCGAAAAAGAATCATTGCATTTCTTATCATTCTAACAAGACAGCAGCACAGTCTCACTTCTGAGCTTGCGCTTTCAGAGTCTGTTTGACTAAAACTTCCAGTAGTTTAACTTTTTTTTGAGGCTGATGGTGAGCAGCTACATCTCTCAGGAACTGGTTTATCAATGCTTAAGCTTCTCAGCTCTTTTCTCAAGGAAAAGTTACAGCAGAAGGAGAAAGTAAAATGATTCTTTACTTCTGTGTAGAAAAGCTACATGAGCAGGTAACTAGTAAAAACCATACAGTGACTACAAAGAATGGTAAATAATTTTCTTTTCTTAACAATTTGAAACAAGATATTTTGCCTGGCAATAACTATATGTGAAGGTTACAACTGAATGGAAAAATGTGAGAACTGGACATGGTGGAAAGAGTTGGGGAAAATGTCCAAAAATGATCCTTTAGCAGACAAGAATGATGAGATGAAAAGTCTGGGAAGGGAACTAAGTCAAGGAGCTGAGATACTACAATAGGGAGGCAAAAAGTATACAGAAAAAGGAACAAGTCACATAAATGGACAATGTTGCCATATGTTAAAGAAAACCTCAGCATCAATCATACAGAAAATAACTGTGTAAATGAGTGTCAGAACTGGTATGGATTAAAATTTCAGACCTCGGTAAAAAAAGGCAATACCAAGACTGTATATCTTAGAGTATTTGACTAAAATGGAGAAGGTAACATACTAGGGTATATCAGAAGGCTGTGAAAGTAGAAAACCCAGAAAAAATAGGAAGATTACAATTATTCAATATAGTTTAGCAAATTCCATAATGGATGCAATTTCAAGGAAAAATTTATTTTGATTTGAAGAAGCTATCAGAAGACAGTACTTACATTGATCCTGACCAGTATGCTGTACAAAAGATGATTTGTAACGTATCTAGATTTACTGGTCCTTCAAGAACAAAGACAACTCATTTAATAGGGAAGATGTTAAATTTAACAGGTACTTAAAATACAAAAGCTTTGTTAAAAATTCAAAGCTGCAGCTAAAACAGTAAAGGTCTGCAGAAGACTTGAACATTTAAAGACATTTCAAGGCTTGGAGCAACTGCATATTGTCTTTCAAAGAGCCTGTAAAAAGACTATGCAATCATAGAATCATAGAATAACCAGGTTGGAAGAGACCCACTGGATCAT
>WAAB01014220.1:49675-75992 GCA_013389865.1 Piaya cayana | reverse complement strand
CCAGCAGCCGAGTCACTTTGTCATAGAAGGCGATCAGGTTTGTTTGGCAAGACCTGCCTTTTATGAACCTGTGTTGGCTGGGCCTGATCACGCAGTTCTCTTGCACGTGCTTCATGATAGCACTCAAGATCACCTCTTCCATGACTTTCCCTGGCACTAAGGTCAGACTGACAGGCCTGTAGTTCCCTGGATCCTCCCTACGACCCTTCTTGTAGATCAGCACAACATCAGCCAGCCTCCAGTCCAGTGGAACCTCCCCAGGCGTCCAGGACTGTTGGAAGATGATGGAAAGGGGTTTGGCCAGCACATTCGCCAGCTCCTTGAGTGAATCCCATCCGGCCTCATAGACTTGCGGGTGTCTAGTTGGGCAAATAAGGCTCTGACCACCTCCTCTTAGATCATGGGAGCCTCATTTTGCTCTTCTAGCTCCTGGGTTTGTACACAGAGGGAACAACTTTCTTTACAATTAAAGACTGAGGCAAAGAAGGCATTAAGTACCTCAGCCTTAAGTAACAGTTAAAACCAAAATAAAGCAGATTATTAAGAATAAAAGGACATACTTTAAAAGCTGGTGCACTAGACAAATTAGAAAGCTACAAAAGAACAAGTCTGACAGGTTAAATGGAAAAACGTGGTAGCTGTGTAAAAATCAAACTGAACCATATAAAAACAAACTAAAAACCCCAGGGTTCACTACCTTTGATCTATTACAGCAACAAAATGATATTTTATCATCCCTTAGATATCTGGAAAGGCACCACGAATTTCTTAAGAAATAAAAGAAGGACAGTGACTCTTTAATAATATATTAGGATACAGTTTAAGAAAGGACTTAATCTATTTTGTGTGGAAAGAATGGCAATAGCACCCTTTTTTCCGGGGAGGGCACAAAACCTGCTGATCCTACTGGCTGATGTAACAACTGCTTTGAGTAAAGGGACTGGCTGAAAGGTAACATAAGGAAAACTTTGTCCAAAGTTGAAAAAAGACTTCTGTCAAGGCTTGTGAAACTAGGTTAAGGTTCTTTTTTGGAAATTAAAAGAAGTGTGTTGGCTGCAGTTCAGATACTGCTACTGATTGGAAAAACACATGAAAAGGAGCTGTAAATTTTTATCCTTTTCAAAACTGAAGACAGTGACCAGCAAAGAAAGATAATTTAGGCTTGGACTCTTTGTTGAAACTTGCCATAAGGAATTTCCAGGCAAGTCTAAAAGATTCTGAAATGCTTTAAGAAGTCTAAACAATTCTCTCATATTAGTGGGAATATGGTTCCAAAATAACATAATTACAGTATAGCTGGATTTTTTAAAAGAAAAAACCCCACAAATTATATACCTGAAGACACTTTTTTTGCATTTTTAAAGCAATTTCTACTATTTAGATATGGAAAATACACAGATTTTTATCTTTTTCTTTAGAATCCATTATTTCTTCAGTACAATACTCTTAGGAGTACAGCAGTGATACTTTAGAAAAAATCTATACCCTGCAGAGCAAAATTAGTCTTTGGACTTTGTAATTACACTAAAATATTTTAAGAGCTCTAGTTGAGTGAAATCCTGAGTACCTTGTAATTATTCGTACATTGGGTTTGCATGACAAGAGGTTTGATAGCAGGGGGAGCTACAGGGAAGCTGCTGGAAGGTGGGGCTGGCTGGCTCCAGGGTGGACCTATCACTGGCCAAGGCAATCAGCAATGGTATAACGCATCTGTGACAATGTATTTAAGAAGGGGGATAACAGACGGGCTGCCAGGGCTCTCGGTCCAGTCTGGTTTGGTTCAGTTGCAGAGAGAGAAGCCACATGAGGGAGAAACAGCGCTGCAGGCACCAGATGCAAGAGGAAAAAAAGAAAACTATGCTGACATCAGATGTGAGGAAAATAGTGTGGCAAAGAACTCTAATGTCAGAGAAGGAGGAGGAGGAGGTGCTCCAGACGCCTGAGGAGAGATGTTGCTTGCAGCCTGTGGAGGTGACTACAGTTGAGCAGGCTGTTGCCCTGCCACCCATGAGGAGACCTGGTGGTAGCTGCTGGAAGGGGTGGACATGCCCAAAGGAGGCCAGGACGCTGCAAGAAACCTGCACTGGAGCAGGTTATTAAAGACTGCAGCTGGGGAGAGGGATTCACATTGGAGAAGTTCAGGGAGGACTGGAAAAATGGGTTTCATGGAGCTGGGAAGGACTCCTGTCATGGGTGAGGAGTCCTCCCTCTGGGGAGGAATGAGTTGCAGAGACAACATATGATGAACCAGTTGAAACCCTCATTCCATGTCCCCCATCACCACTTGCAGGGAGGAGGTAGAGAACACTGGGAATAAAGTTAAGCCCAGGAAGAAGGCAGGGATGAGGAAAAGGTGTTCTTTTTGGGATCTGGTTTTGTTTCTCAGTATCTTGCTGTAGTTTGATCTGTAATAAATTGATTGATTTCCACCCCCACCTCCCAAGTCAAATCTGTTTTGCCCATGAAAGTAATTGCTGAATGATTCCTCCTTGTTCTTAAAAGTAGTTTTGCCTTTGTTTGTTTCAATTCTCCTCTCAGAAGGGGGAGGAGTTAGTAAGCAACTACATGGTTCTTTATTACCAACTGGGTTTAGCGGCTTTGTGACTCTTGGTTGCCAGCTGGGTTCTTAAAACCACAAAACTAATTTTTTGGCATCATTTATCTCCTCTATAATGCAGTTTCTTCTGAACACACCACATTGACAGAACATGCTGTAGTTTTAAGTAAGCATAATTGGAAAAAGTCATTAAAAAGTCTGTATAGACTCTAGCTCAACTCTTGTTTAAGCTACTTTTACAATTACAAGATGAGTGAAGAGGTTTGTTGAGAATAAGGCTCCCATTGCATTGTCCAAATGTTTAAATTCCAGATGTAGCTGATGGCAAGCTAACTTCTAAAGTGTGACTGCTTTCCCAAATTCGAATGTCACTTGTCTTGCTTCACACTCAGGAAAATTATGCTGAAGTGTTGTGAGCCAAATAGTCCAGCATAAAAGAGGATTATTATTTTCTTGCAGACTGTGACACAGTGGTGAATAAAGTAGACACAAAAAAGGTGCTAAGAACACACTATTTCTGGAAAATTAAAATATGAAACAACTGGATGTAGAGAACCATATGCTGTTCAGCACAAGAACTAACAAATCTGTAATTTAACAAGTTGTAAATTTTATTATGCAGACTTTCACCCCTGGAGAACTGACTGCATGAGCTATTTGATCTCTGGAATTGTCTCAGCCCAGCCCTGCAAGATGCCTGCAGTGAAAGTGCAAAAGAAACACATCCATCATTTACTAGGCACCTTCTAGAACAATGAATTCTGTGAGCAGCAGAGCTAATGAAGACGAGTTTCATATATTTGAACTGCAAGGCTTTCATTCCTCTGTGCATTCTCCAATTTCTAATATGGTGGTTGGCTCATACTGCAAAGACCTACTCTCAGTGACCTCAACCAAATCTGACCAGCTGGCCAAAAAGTACACAAGATTAAAGGAAGGTTGTCAGAGAATGGTTTTATCCATTAGGTAGTTTGGGAAATCACTTGCTGCAGTCTAAAAGTCCCTTCCTGAAAAAAGTTTCCAATATAATTTCTTTATAATAGAGAATCCTTGTTTTCCTGATAAATTATTCATAACCCTGGGAACAATTTCTTAATGAATATTTTCCTTGTGTTAATGTCCTCGCATCTAGAATTGCCTTCCTCTCTGCTCTTTGTCCACAAGACATCCTGGAAGAGGAAACTATTCATTTCTGTAATGACACAATATACAGACAGACTTTAGAAGACAGCAATATGTCAATCCACACTATCCATTTGCTCACTCTGTTTGAAACAATTTATCTGAATCTTAAATACAGCTTCCTGAGCAACAAGAGGAAGATGTTTGCTTTTCCATATAGAGTGGCCTATTTTTCTTGGATTACTTTTCATTTTAAGCTTCCTTTGGATAGGACACAAAATAAAGAAGCATCTCAGCAGAATATTTCTAAGTTTTGAGCCCTGCAGGCCATCTTCTGCAGCTCTTTATTATCCAGAAGTCCTCTTGATCTCAACAATGTTCCTGTCTGAATAATATATATTTTGTTGCTATTTGTTTAGTCAGTAAGAAAACTGAAAGTGAAACATTTCTGTCCATCTTGCTGTCCATTCTAAGTTACCAATATAAATTACCCGAAGTTCACTAGAATAAAAACAGGATCTGATTCACTGGAATAAAATCCATCACTGAAATACAAAAAGTTTCAGGATATAAGATTTGAAAGGTTGGATCCCTTCAAATTTTTCTACAGTAGAAGTCCAGATACTTATGTGGAACTCTAAACAGCAGGTTCAGCAGTATTCTTTGGAAGGCAAGAAGGAAAACCCTGCTTGCATACAGACCTGGAAATGCCTATGAACAGCACTATTTATATATATAAAGAACCAAAAAGCTGTTTAAAATTCACAAAATTTTCACAGGGTCAACTCTACTGGGATGTGATATAGTGTCTGAGAACCTGAAACAAGACTATAAAAATTGTCTGCAGAACAGCTTGCAAAAGATCTGTCAAAATATCCAGCTTCATCAAGAGAACTCCTTTGACTGTGGTTTCAGTTTTGATGCTTTACTGCACAAAAAGCTACTGTCATCACAAGTGCAACACAGTGATTCTCAGTGACCCCAGAGCAGGGCAGACTAGAATACTGGAAAAAGATTTCTGTGAAATACAGAGATCAGAGTTTGAAACTCAAAGCCAATAGGCAAGGCAAAAGCATAATTTCATTGAAACCTACACAGCACTCTTCTTACGGGCATTTTGCTTGACACTTGTTCATAGTTTATTTAATTGCAATTATTAATTATCAATGGTTTGATCTCTTTGAAATATAAAAGCTTTAGGGGTAAGGAATTAGCTGCATGCAAGGACCTGAATGCAAAAGGATGTCTTCTTTTCATTACACTACCATTTTTAGCCAGGTCTCCAAGTAGGTGGCAAAAAAATTGCTAAGAATAGTACTAAGCTGTTACTTAGACAACTGGGCAGAGAACTACCTTTTGAAAAAGTGTAAAATCACCCAAAACTGCACACCAACTAAACCAAAACCATATGTATACTGTTTCCCAACCTGCATAGGGTTGATCTGCACAGAACGTTCAAAGCACTCCACGCATTCCCTGAATTCTCGGTTGCGGAGATGAAGGAGCCCTTTGGACCGTTGGGCGCGGGCACTGCGGTGCCTGGAGAGCTCCCAGGCCTTGTCATAGTACTGATGGTCTTTAAGAACATCACCAAGCAAACAATACAATGCTGGTGTTTCCTTTTTCTCTAGTTCCCGCCTGAGTATTTCTTCCGCCTGTTAAAGAACAAAGAGAAATCAATACATAAAGACAATTTCTTTTCAGTTAATCACCTACCTGAACAAATTCAACTTTAGCATGTCACAATCATCAGTTGAAGCAGGAATAGTAAGGAAACACTATACCGATCCAACACAGTGCCAAAGATAAAGTTTAGAAAGAATCTGGTTCCAAACTATTTTTAAAAAAACATACTTCTACAACAACACAATACGTCAGCTTTTCAGTTAATGCATCAAGGAAAACATGCCCATTAAAACAAGAAGCAGTTTGCTCCTCATTCTATATATATATTAGGTGTGTGTTCTGCCCCAAAAGCACACACCAGCCCTGGACATCAAACCTATGCGTACTTCATAACAATGTCAAATCAGCACCATTAAGGTACATGCAATCCTAATATCACCTGTGGTTTTATAAATCCTAATAAGTACTCTTGCAACAACTGTCATTCTTTTTTGTCTAATTGCTTTTTTCTGACTGTAGTTATTTTCATTTGATTATGTCTGAAGCCACATCCACTTTCATAGTTTTGGTTTTGGAAATGCTACTCTTTTACAGAAGATGCAGCAGTTGTAAATTTATTTAAATATTTGAGATAAAATATATTCTAAATATATACAGCATTATGGAAAAGAAGACACAAGCTGCGTCTCTCAGACATCTAGTAAGGGCTGTGACCAATCTTCAAAAGCTCTTTATCTCAGTGTCACTATCTTGCTCTAACAATAAAATCATTGTTTCTTTTTTAAACAAGGGATAGACTGCTTTCTGTGGCTTTTTGAAAAGACAAATAAAATGGAGAGAAGATCTGTTGTTCTGACTGAACTCTCACCTCAGTCCCTTGCTGCAAAAATGTAACATACATAATTCAGTTCAGTATAATTTTTATGTTAGAAAAGATCTATTTGAAGCATCTAAAACCAAGAAAGATTTGATGCAGCCTGGCACAGCTCTGAAGTTTAACATTGTAGCATGAGTCCTTCTTCTATCCTAGCTACTTTATCTAAGAGGAAAACTGAGTTCATCTTAGCATTTAAATAATTACTGCCTTTCCTGTTTCTGTAAGAACTGCTTTCTTTTCCCTTCAGAAGATCTCTACAGAACCAAAGTCTATACCTCCTCTTCCTCCAATTAGTAAAATTCATTGATCCTGCCTGAAAATCATCTTCAGAAAAATAACTTTGTTGTACCTTGTTTTGAAATATTTAATGTCTAACAACTTAGACACTTTGTTCATGGTATCATTTTTGTTAAATAAAGTAGCAGCAAAAGTCTACAAATAATTAAAGTGCACAAATGTGAAGGGATGGATTGTTTAGATTGCTAGATCTTAAACTAGCAAAAATGGAATCCCATTAAGAAGGAAGATAGTGGCTGGATATTAGGAAAATAACTTAACAGCAAGTATTTTTAAGAACCTATGGAACAGTTCCCCAAACAAAGTCAAAGAAACTATGACTTAAAATTTAGAATTAGTTAGAACATTTGAAAACCTCAAGGAACAAGAAAATTGCACTTGAAGAGGGGTTGGTTAAAGGGCAGTTTACTTCCTTCCCCTTTCCTGTCTCCGTTAGTTGCTATGAAAATATTAAAGGAACAGATATTAATAATAGATTTTTAAGATTATTTTTTCTTCATAAGAGAGAAATGGGAGCTTTATTATTGCAGAAATCGCATTAGGCATCAAAAGGTAAGGTTTTATTTCCCTTCAGATAAAGGAAAAAAGACTCAAGTGTTGCTGTGTTAACAGCAGATATGAAGTGAAAAGTACATTAAGCACTGATTCTTTAGCTCTTCTTCTGCAGAATGTCCCAAGTTTAGACTGCTACTCTGTGGCAGTGCCTAATACTAATCATGCACTAGACTAGGAAGTCAACCATTCAGTAATTGCATTTCACATTTAAGAGTGTGAAAACGTCATGCTTTGGTCTAAGGTTACAAGAATCCACTGCCAACATAAATATTTAAGCACACAGATAAAGCAAAGAACTAAATAAGCATAAGTCTGCCTTTTTCTTCATCTGATTAGCTATCTGATCACCTCTCTGGCATGTTACAGATCATTTTATTACCTAAATTTTAAAGGCTAATACAAAGGGCATCATAACCACAAATTAAAAAAATGCATTCTCAAAACATTTGTCTTCTACAAAACCAAAAAATATTTTAAAACAGGATTCCTCATGTTGCATAGGTTTCTGTGAAGAAAAATATTTTTCCTCCTAACTTTGCAATAAACTGTTTTCAAAAATGCATATTCAATCTTTGGTAAGAACCCTGCTTCTGCAAAAAGCAGATCTACTCTTAACAATAAAAAACGTTACCAAGAAACATTTTCCACATAGCTCACACAATATACCTAAAAGAAATATAACTACTAGAAATTTATTCTTGCTAATTAAACAAATATTAAGGATTAATTTGCATGCTTTATAATTAAAATTCATATACGAAAATTAACAATTAAAAGCTACCTAAAAAACTAAAAAAAGAAGCTGTATAAACCTTGCTAAATGAAAAACATTTAATCATAGCAATACTGCTTTTCCAGAATGGTCTGTGCCAGAATGGATGGAATTCAACACTCAGTTCAAAAATCGGTTGATTTAAACATGAGAAAGATTTAGACTGTTATCTTTCTTTCTGGACTACTACAGTTGGTATGGGAATTAAACAGGCAACACTTCACAAAATTCCATATCACTAAAGAGGGTTCTGTTTTAAATGAAAGGTGGTGCCTTCTTATTATTCTCTACACAGACTCCTGGAAATCAAGTTCAAGATTCATCTTGCATTCACCTTCCCAGCCCTAAGCTTCCATTTATGAACCCATCCACACAATCCCATGCTTTTATTTTACTCGTTTCCTAAATATCCTATTAGCCCTAGTCTTCACAGACATGACAGTTTCATTGACAATTCACACCTTTGCTAGTTTAAATTATTTCCCAAAATGCTTTTATCCTTTTTGCTTGCACATTACTTGCCAGGCTACCAGAGAAGTAGCATGAACAAGCACAACAGGTGAGCATGGAAAAAGGTAGTAAGAGGACAGCTCTTCACTTTTCATCTTTCCTGTTACTTTATGCGTAACAAGCATAACCTTGGGCAAGGTATTTATTCTTCCTCCTTAATTTTGTAGCTACACGTAGGAGTGCTTACCCGCCTTTAACTCTGTGATGATATGTAGTAGAAAACAATTGTTCTTGAACAATCTCATTCAGTAATCAGTGTAGCACCACTTGACTTTCCATCTGGGAAGCATTTCCTTTATTTAAACGTAAGCTTCTGAGACTTTTCTACAACTGTGTTTCCTAGCTCAAACGTTTTAGAGATATTTAGCTGATGCTAAAAGGTATGTGTTATGAATTTATCAAAAGTCAGCAGCTCCTACACTCTAAGAGTTCTTGCAAGGAAAAAAGGCCTCACTTTAATTGGAAGAACTGAAAATTCACATCTCTACTTCATTTTACTTTAGCACAGAAATAGAACCATTTTTAGCATATTATCCATTTCTGGTGAGGTTAGAGAGAACTCTTTCACCTTAAACAAATAAAGCGGTCCAATATAAATATTACTCCCCAGACCTCTAGATCTCCCTCACAGGTAAAAGAAAGGAGAGGGACACTTTTCAACACCAGCTCTCACTACGCACATGGAGATTAGTGTCTGCTTTTGCAACAAGTCTGTTAAAAGAATACAATAAGTAAGAGACTGGAATGAGGAAGCCACAGTAACTATCAACACTCTGTGCATTCAGATTTTATAATACCTTTAATTTATTATACTGTGCTTTGTTTTGTTCATTGGTTGGCACTTTGCAACTCTTCTGTTAACTTATATTATGATATCAGTTTCTACTAATTTTGTTCAGATTACAAAACAAGTGAACACAGAGCCACATTTAGTAACAGTATGATATAAACAAAAAAGTTAGCTAAATGTTAGTGACAACTTACACTATGATATTTGTACTGCCAGATGGCCCTGTTATAACTGAGTTATATATTTCCCAAATGCATAATATAGCGCTTCACATAGCCTTATCTACATGCTCTGTTTCTTTGTCAGTGCATATTCAAAAGTAGGAGGAAGGAACACATCACATTACTTTGATGCCTAAGTACTCATCAAATGCATTGATATTGATGATATCTGTCTTTTTGTTAGATCTTTCAGTATTTAAATTCAGGTTATTTTTGCGTAAAAGCATTTGTGACTGAGAAACATAAAGTGTATTCTTTTGGGCACACATATCTTAAGTTTTTTAATGACACAAGCATCCACTGAACAACACATTGCTCTAGTAGATTCTCATACATTCCTAAAAGAATAACTGCCATGATCAAAAAACATAAAAACATTTTTGATAAATACAAGCAGTTCACAGGCTGAAAGCTTTTTGACAAGAACAAATAGTCACTCCCTTGATGTACACCTAAATGTTTCTAATTTTCAGGCTTTTTTGATCTGCAGCTAGTTTTTTTTCCCCTAGTGTTACCGTTACTTTGTACTTATATAGCATTTTCTGGTTTTCAAAGCACAGCACAAACTCTCATTCTGAAAGCATTTCCCTGTGTCAGATATCCTGTCCTATTCTCCAAGTGCCATTTTCATAACTCCCTAAGGGCAGTTTGTGAAAGTAAGTAGGACAGAATGCATTTCCAGGAAATGAAAATATTCTATACTCTATTTCTCCACTATACTGAAAAGACTGGGATATTAGCATACCAGCCCCAAGGCATGCATATTGTGACACAGAATTTGCCAGCAAGATACACTAGTCAGTTTATAATGATCAAAATCTAAGCATTTATGCTCAATAATTAGAAAAAAAATATATAAATACAAACAAATCTACATTTTTTCCTGTTAAATGAAGTTATAACTCTCTGTTCTGTAAACTTAAATTAGTTTAAGCATAGTCTTTGTGATTTTGCCTGTGGAGACACAATATATGAAAGAGAGAAAGTGAACAGGAAAGAGAAGAAAAAAAGTATTTTTACTGCATATTTATGAAAACTATATAAAAATCTGAAAACAATGCTTAATATCATGAATTCCTGTTACAGTCTTTCTGTGTGAGAGATTGCACCAGAAAGTAAACACAGCTGAAGTTACAGACAAGTAGACATTACTTCTAAGTATCATTTTCTAAAATCTTCCCTCCATTGCTCTAAAAGCAACAGCAAAATAATCAACAATAGGAGGGCTGTTACAGCTTGCTACCAGCATTTTTAAAGAATTCTATCACCCAGAAGGTTAGATGATTGATTTAAATTGTCGTTTCCTGGAGCTGATCACACATATCTGCAAGAGTGTCAAAGAAAAGATGGAGAAGTTCAAGTAAACAGAAACACAGAACAAAATAAAGCCTTTTAATCTTATGCCACATCTTGTCTCAAATGTTTGATTCTGTAATTTGAATATGTTAAAATTAGGTAATTAAAAACATCCCTATTTAACATGTTTTTTAAAACAAGCAATAGTTTAAACTCAAGTGGAAAAAAATCAAACAAATATCAAAAAAGCTCCAAGACCCCATCACGACACCTACAGGCTTCTTGGAATGTCCACATTACATCTTGCTGTGTCCATAATTGTTAATTTTCCTTTAATATTTTCATCAGTAATCACTACCACAATCTTTTTGCTGCCTAAATTATTTCTTATTTATTAACTTCTATTGCATGTAGTCATTATGCCAAGTCTTTTTTGTTTTAGCATTTAAGGGCTATGACAGACTCATGTCATGTGTCCATTTTTCCTAAACAGACTTTCCTCATGATACTCCTGTAAAAATGAGTGTTATTAGTGAATAGGTCAAGCCAGTCTTTCATAGTTCAGATTCTATTTCAATACAGGATTTGAGCTGTAAAAACCATTTTTCTTACCTTCCCATGTTGTCCTGCTCTTTCATAGCAGATTACAGCATCTTCCCACATTTCCAGCTCCTCAAATATCTGTAAGGCAGAGCTGGTGCATCCCAGCTCAAAGAGTAAGTTTGCAAGCAGGCGCTGGAAAGAGAAGAAATCCCAGGTAACCAAAAACAAGATAAGTGAATGCTATTCACACTTTTAAAAGATGTTAGAGGCATTTCTAATGTCAACAAGAAGCAGAAAGAAAATACAAAATTATTCCCTTGAAACATCATGCTGGAACCTCAAACAATGCATATACCTCAAAAAACCCCACATCGATAGAAAAATAAATGTTTTATTCCAACTTTAGGTCATGTCAGTAGCTTAATTCCTTTGAACCAGTTTATAACATAATGCAAAAAAGGAAGCAAACATGACAAGCATGCATTGACAGAGTTGAACTTCCACTCCTCAGATGAGGCATATGGCCCACGTGGCTGGAGAGCGGTTGCAGCAGGATGCTGGGAATCCTGAGAGTGGGAAATGGAGGCTGAAGGAGGGCATTAAAGCCTCTTCTAGAAATGCTAGTAATTTGTACCTGTGCAAACAGAGATGGAGCGAAAGGCTCTGATACAATTTTGTTAGGTAGTTCTGAGAAATGACTAATCCAAAAAGCCATTACAAGAGGGTGTTAGCTTTTAGTCAAATCAATATTGAATTTCAGTAAAATTCATATAGGCAATGCCTTGTCATTACTACGACTGGAGACATCTTCCATTATAAATCCCTATTGTAGGATTGATATCATTGGCTTGGAAAATTGGCTTGGATTGACAAGTGCCAATCTGACAACTGGAAATGAAAATCACATTTGTTAATTTTATTGCAAATGCCAGTTGAATGGTTGTGTGGAATAATTTGAGAATGCTAGGATAAGATATGGTTGGTTAAAGCAACATGCATTGAGATTAGAAATCAGACAGGAATAAAACACCATTAAAAGGAAGCAACATGAACACCTTTNAGGAGATATGTTGGCAGCTTGACAGTCTTGGTCCATTTTTTACTGAAGGAAAAAGGGAAGTAAAGAACAACTGCTCTGCAAGCAATTACTTCTATGCATGACAGAATAAGACATTTGAAAGCAAAACTCTGTAGAACTTAATTCATTCCATAAAAACCTAGTGTGTGGTTAGACTACATCTTTACATCTACAGTGTTCCAACTCAAGATAATATCACATAGTCTTGACTCTGAAGTCATGCAGTATCAAAACCAATAAGAACCACAACTTTTAGGTAAAACATGAAACAGGACTGCTTCACACCTGTATGGCCCAATGTGGAGGCACCTGACAACAGTAGAAAATCTTCATGCGTTCAGATACCGATGTATTTGCATCTCCAAATTGGTCTGCAAGCGCCTATAAATGCAAAATATATTCTGATTTAATATATACTTAGACCTAATTAACCTAAAAATACGTAAGTCCAAAGCACTGTGGATATTACGCACTCCTGACATAATAGAAACACTAATGATAACATTAAGGCCAGTAAGCTTACACCATAATGCTACAAGCCTTTTCATTACCTCATGTAAGAAAATACAATAAACATTTCTGCAAAAACGCTTCATTAGAGGTAATAATAAATTTAAAAAGCTTTGAAAATATTCAGATTTCAAAGTGGACAGGAATAAGAATAAAATTTAAAATCCTAAACAAATACATGTAGAGTAAAACTCTGTCAAATATTAAAGTGCCCTTGCCAAATACATTTCAATCCTTCAGCTAGTTTCTTCCTGTCTAAGATACTATTTAGGCATGACATTTCTCATTTAAAAGGGAAAGACAGACAAACATATTATAGTGGGCCATATTTTTGAAACACAGTTCTAATACAGAATATATTATAGTAACTTAGAGCACAACTCAATTCAGGCCTTTTTCCCCTCCATTGGTGAAGCTTTGGACTGTTGTAATATTTTCTTCTGCAACCTTTAGAGAGAGAATAGAAACATTCGCAGAGCAGAAGTACAGCAGCTTTAGCACTAACTTTTTTCTCTCAAAATCCACTATGAAGTTATTTAAATAAAAATCCAGTAGCAAGAAAAATATAATACTAAATGCAGCTATAGCCAAAAAGTTGGCTAGAAAATTTGAGATAAGAAACTTTCTTCAAATGCCAGTCATCACTAAACTAGCAAATTTTAAGCCCGGGGTATAAATTAGGGATTATTAAATTACTTGCCTTCATAATTCATCTATCCAAGTCCCAAATACAATTGGTCAATATTTATTAAAGGAGCTAGACAGATTTTCAGAATTTTCTCAGCATGGAAAATGAATGCAAAGATTCCCCAAACAAAAGGAATAGGATCACTTCTTTCTCTGTTTCTAAATCTAAATGTTGGCTACCCAACATATTTCAATAACACAAATAGCAGTCGTGCAAAACCAAAATAATCAGTTATGTGTTTTGAACTAGTAAGCATCTTGTAACTGCTATTGAAATTAATGGGATTTATTAGGTGGCTCCATTGTTTCAATAAGAAAAAGAAAATCAAAACAGGCAGCAATAATTTAGGCTTTAAGTCTATACTTAACCTCCTAATTTGAAATACTAGTATTTAAAATATTTAATCTTATTCACATTCTTTCTCATAAAATTACATCCAGAGGCTGTTTGCTAGAGATTATCCAGAAAACTACTCCAAGAAAATGACTGAGGTGTGATTGCATTAACTAAAGGGACAGACTAATAAAATTGTATCCCTCTACACAGTTTCAAGCTATCCAAAGGAGTTAGATTCAAATAAAACTTTTCAACTGTTATTATTTAATTACAGAGTTCATTTTACTACAAACTATATAACAAATCACATTTCGGTTTTAGTTCTGCTGAAATGTTTGAATGCTATGCAGAATTACATTTTTCTATGTTCTCTTGCAACAAAAATTAAACTGAGATATTGTCCAATTCCTTGGGTAAATAAAATCCAGACACAGTAGTGAACTACAGTTGGAAAATTTAAAAACAATAAATTGCTCTAAGCCTAGGGAAAGCCAGGAAATCCTAAACATGCCCTGTAAAATAATTCTTTGAGATGGAAGAGGAAGATGGAAGGAGAAAATGTTTCAAGAAAATCAAAATGTTTTGTTCTTGTTTCAGCTTTTTTTTTTAATATCTGTCTTTTTGAAAGAAAAACAGGAATTCGAAGAAAAACAGTTTTTCAAAAGCAACATATTTTATTGAAAAACTTGTAGTCATATCCTTTCTACACATCCCAAGAAAAAAAGTCATATGTAAATGACACGTTGCAGGAGAATGAGTATTAACAAGTAGAATTCTCTACCTTCCCAAAACAAATACCAAGCTCTGTTCAGAGTTCCAACGAACACTGACAATTTAGGTAGAACATATGAATATTACACATTCTCTTAAAATGGATAAATGCTAATGAATTTAAAAGTTATTAAAATCCATGGTTTATGTACTCTCTTGAAAAATATGCTCCAATAGTTTTCCTACCAAAACGCTGATTCTGGCATTATTTTCATAGAATCACAGAATCACCAGGTTGGAAAAGACCCACCGGATCATCGAGTCCAATCATTCCTACCAATCTCTAAACCATGTCCCTCAGTACCTCATCCACCTGCATCTTAAACACCTCCAGGGAAGGCGAGTCCACCACCTCCTTGGGCGACCCACAATCCCTGGCTTAGGAAGCCAATGCCTTATCCATTTTGCCTTGCTTTTGCCCTCCTTCTCTAACAACTCTATGATATCCCACTTCTTACCAGTCTTAAATTTCTGAATACTCCTCTTGGAAATCCCACACATCAGCCTGACCTCTTCACATTCTGCCTAACTTACCTGTTACCATTTCCTTGCCCTTCTTCTATTTCTGTCCATTACCTCTGGATGTTTTATAATTCTGCTGTCACAACTCTACTGCCTTTCTGTTCTAGCTGCTCCCTTAGCTCCGTGCTTCCAGTAATTCTGCCAGCCATGTGCTCTATGGGTATGTTTATTTAGCAGAAGTGAATAAACCTTTAGCAAGCTATAAAATATACTTAATGTTTTGCCCCTTCAGGTCATAAAACTACCAACCTTCAGCATCTGCATCTATGACTGTTAGTTCATAAGTTTTGCCAATTGCTACTTGATGCAAACTAATTTTAATGTTGTCAAAGATGATGAAAATACCACCATTTCTGTATCCATCTCTATTTTCCCCTGCCTTATCCTACTTTCAGTGATAACCCCTAGCACCAACATTATCATCTGTCCGTTACAGGAAGATTATCTCTCCAGTCTTTTAATCGATCTTCTTCTTTTGGTCACACTCTGCTCAGATCATCAGCTTCTTGCTTAGGCCAGTCTTGACCCATGTTTAGGCTTAGAAAGTTAAGTATTGTATATACCAGCATATGCCATAAACAGAAAGCTTTCCCTTCAGATGTCAAAACTAAAAAAAATTCCCTGTTTTTGCTCTGCTTGTTGAGCTCATGAAAATTACAAACTATATAGTAGCTAAACCTATTGCTAGCACTTGTCAAACATCTACAACCCGAGCCCCTCAATTTTACAAAAGTACACTAGGAGTACGTAAAAAATTAAGTACATCCTCAAGAAAGAAAGGGAGAAGGAAGGCTTTGCAAAAACCTACAAATCGGCATCATTTGAGACAATAAATTACCATAATAATCTTGAATTAACAATTAAATAGATAATGTAGATTACACTCTGGGCATCTGTCTTTACTTATACAACCTCTATACTTTTTTAAATGCTAAAGTATGGAGCACAGTTTTGTGATTGGGTCTTGGCTTATGCGTCAGGCAATCAAGTGCCTGATGGTGTAAGGACACAGTTGGAATTGTTCAGCTGCTTGGAAAGAAGGTGTCTGGAGACAGAGGGAAACTAAAAAAGGCATCCGTAAGGAAAACAACCTGGCTATCTCATCTCACCTCATCCTTACTACAGTTTCCAAGGATTTAGCAAGTCTGCAGCCCAAACCGAACTGGGCTCATGTATAGTATCTACTTAAGAACAAAGGGGAGGAAAGTTTTGTAAAAGCAACAGCAACTATATGTGTAACTCTCTGGTTGTACAATTTCAAAGTTCTTATTTTATTCATAAGCTTATTTTACAAATTATGAATAAACAGGAAAATTTATCAAAAAGTTCCTTTGGTTACTCACCAGAGAACTCAGTCACACAGATAAAGAGTTTCTATGGCTCAGTATTTATGAAACAAATTGAGTATTTATGAAGCTTTTTTTTTTTAATCTTATGCAACAGGAAGCTCTCATGGACCCTGTGATATCTGCAGACTTCTGCAAAACTTCCAGAGATTCATCCCTAAATTAATTCAAACTTTCATACAACTTAAGACCTAAATGCTTTAAAATTCTGACTAAAATAGTTATTAAAATACTTGTCTAATGGAAAACCTACACAATAGTTGAAGCTTCAAACCATTAAATGACTCTTTTATTTTTTGAAATTGTCATCTGCAAATTATATTTTCTAATGATGAAGCCTGAAAAAGACTGCACAAGAAAGAATCATACTCCGAGTTAATTTGGGAAGCATTTTGACAGTGACTGTCACAGCCTTGTTCTATAAAAGCTTACTTAGTAATACATAAGTACAGAGCTACTAAAAACAGCCGAATTCCCCTGAAAAAATCACATATCCCATTATCTGTGTCTAAAATTCAGAAACTGTATACATATTAGAAAACAGATGACAAATACAGAGAATTAAATATACAGAATAATTAGGGGTTTCCAAATTTTCTTTACTGGGAATTAGGTCAAATTTTTAAAGTTTTTCTACTGTACTATAAGTGTCTTAGTATCTTGTGGATATGTAATCAGATCTTGAGTTACACTATTTGGGAAACTCAGTTTAAAAACATGCAAGAATTATATTTATAATCCAGACAACAAACATGTTTTAACAGTTCTGTGTCAATCCAAGGGCTCCTGTAATGAAGACCACTGGGACAAACTGAAACTTACTCTGGCTTCTGAAATCCAATGATCAAAATACTTTATCTCCCAGTGAAGCAATGCTAGAAACTATGAAGCAATGAAACCAGTTTTCATATAACAATGCAGTAATGTTTTGCTTAATGGGAAAGAATAATTTTTAGTTCATAAACATGGACATAATGCGGGAAAAAAGAAAACCATGGAGATAAGACTAAACTTCACAAGGGATACTCTAACCAGATAGTGACTACATCATAAATAGACAAAGGTAGTATGTTTGGACTTAACTACATTCAACCATAATTAAGAACAGCATTTTGAAATTTAAGACAGTTTCTCTGGACTAAAATGACTTAAAGTAAATAATGTGATAACCTTTAAAAAACTCACAGATTTTTAAATTGTATATTTCTGTTAAATGAATAAAATCTCTGAATAGTCAAGAACTAAAGCATCCAAACACAAACCAAAAACTATTAAGCAAGGATGCATTTCAACATCAAGGAAGAAATCCTCTCCCTCATTTATCTAATTTTCACAGGGGAATTATGACATTAAATACTTTTGGAAAAATTTATTACAGTGACCGCTATTATAAATTATAATTTGTGATTTACAGAAAGTCAAAAATTTAAATTCTTACATTGAGCAGATGCCAAGATGAAGAGCCCTACTTACTGGAGATTTTACATTATTCACATTCTTCAGAGGATGAAAATGTTCTGTAGAGAATTCTACAGAAGTTCAGTGCTTAATGGGGCAAAATTCTTATCCTTTTCTAACCACTTATTGAAACATAAGTCTTGGTTTCATTAAGATCTGGTAGCCTTGAAGGCTTCCATTTCTGTTCACTTTGCAAGCTTACCCTTTCAGTCATTCTTGCTTGATAGGACTGGCCTCCATGTATATTTAAACCAACCAGAGCACTGTATCACACTGCTCCCTAGGAACTCACAGCTACATTAAAATTTGTTAAAGCTAACGTTAAAATGTTGTATAGCACTGACTGCTTACTTTGTATGACGAATGGTTCCAAGGCAACTGGAACACAGCAGCTGCCAGTTTGTCAGGATGCTTCACAGAGAAAAACTAACATAGCAATGGAACTCTAGAACTATAAAAACAAGCAGTGCATGAAACAAAACTAAATGCAACATTCAAGGAGAAGGCTTCAGGTTGCAGGTTTCCAGAGCTAAGTCTGCTTGCATTGAAAGTGATGTTTTAAATATTTTGCCCAGTATTCTGGTAAAACTGTCTTGATTGTACATAACCACTACATGGAAAGAAACTGCACAGTTCAGTGCCCAAAATTATTTGCCTTTTTGAAACAGTCACAAGAGAAAGACCCCAGTTTACACAGAGAAGAAACTAGGTGAAACAACCTGGTGATTCTATGAAACAAGAAAAATTCTATGCATATTCTCTCAAATTAGCATAATCCCTTTTATAAAGCAGACTAATTTCCCAGCTATCACTTTGATTTTTATATGCCCCGACTTACGACTGGGCACAGAAGTCTTCTTGACCTGTAAAGAAAAAAGGTCATCTTGTACCAGATTGAGAACTATCCACCCACAATATTTTTCTAGTAGTTGCTTTTGATGGATTCTTCATTTAAGATGCTCCATATCTCAAGAGTGTAAGTACTCATAGTAGTGAACACACAATATTTGTTTTATTGCTTCTCCTCCACCATCTCCTATTCCCTTCTCCCCTGAACAGTTAAAGAAATTCAACATCAACTAACTCTCAGCAAATACTGAAAAGTTTAAAGTTTCTGGGCTGAGAAGAATGCCAGTAGAGGCTTTTTTTCAGGACAGCCATCTCTGTGGCATTTGCACAAATGTTCAATATTGTTGGTGCCTGATATCAATAGGGGAATACTGCAGGACCCTATTGAAGATAGATTAAGCCTAGAAAGATTTCTAAAATGTTCAAGGTTGATGCATTTAGGGCTGTTATTTCCTTTAAAAGCATGAGCAAAGCCCCATTTTTTTAAAACAAAGTTTGTGCCCATTTTTCAGCAAAGGAAGAACTTGCTTATAACTGTTAATTAAGATCTGACTGATCTTGTGCCAGAAACCACCTATTTTTGTGTACTGCAATCTTTCTTCCCCACTTCTGTTGGGCATTAAAGTGTTATAAAGCATAAATTCTGTAAAATACTTACGTTTTGTAATATATAACAGGTATATCCTTTGAGAGACATAGCTCTTCCTCAAAAAAGCCACAAAGAGAAGGTGATAGATAAGCCTAACTCTTTATTAAGTTTCATATGCAGTATTTCATTCTTAGTTTATGTATAAATGCTCATAAACATACATGCCTCTATCACTCATTCAATCCATTCTATATTCCAACTACAACACCCTGCTCCAGAAAAATAATCTACTGGAAACATTCTGTACTTTTTCTGTTGCTGGTGGATTTGAATTTACCTACTATACACCACATAGTTGCATTTTGCTTACAATAAATTGTACACTAGTATACATATATGCAAGCATTAAAAAAAGACCAGTTGCCTGTAAGCAGCAGAAAAAGTCTCATTCAAGCTTTATCAAAAACATTTTAAGTAAACATATTATAAATGAATATTTAAAACAAACATTTATATATGGCAAAAAAATTAATTATAATTTAGGAATTAGACAGCCATTTCTGTAGAACGCAAACAACATATATTCAAAACAAAGAATTTCAGAGGAAAAGTTCGTAAGACCAACTAACTGCAAGCACCTAAGTGTTTTCAGCCTCCTCCTATCTAGGGTAGAGACTGGTTGATATTCTGTTACACAAATAGAAATCTCAAGGGAAAAAAACACAACACAAATCAAAATATGATGCATTCAGGTAACTGTGCAGTTTTTTTACTGGCAATCATATGAAGCATAATTCCTTCATGTTATTTAGATATGCTTAGACACCTTTAAGGAGACAAAAAATACTGTCTAGATTACCTAGATATCTGTAACCTGAAACCATAGATATTCAACTACTCTAATCCCTCACAGATCTTTTTGCAGCATTTCTATTTACACAAGCTAATTGCTCTTTTGCTGAAATATGGTTTTCAACTATTCTTATGTAGTTTCAAATCTCAAGGACAACTTTAGTTATTTGCTGAGTGGACAGGAGAATGAAGAGAAAAGACAGACAAGTTCAGTCTCTTTTGTCACGAATTTGATCAGAATGTCTCAGGTAATATCTCAGGACACCCACTGTTTTCCCTTCTTACAAGAAAAAAAAAAATTTTCCTAAGAATAGCTTCCCTATACAGTGAATGTTTGACTGATACCAAGTAGTTTCTGTTGAAAAAACTACTTGGCGGGAAACACACATTCTTCCAGTAGCTGAGCCTGACCCAGCAACCATAGAGTACATGATGGTAAATACATTAGAAATATGACACACAGGCAAGTGTTTAAACTTTAGCTCTCCCAAAGAAAGGCAATTGCATATAAAGAAGTCTGTTTTCAATATATGTATTTTCTTGAAAGATATCCAGTCCAGCTCTTCACATGTTCCTGGAAAGCTCTCTCTATACATCAGGGAAAAACAAACAAACCCTCTATCATTTTCTGTTCATGATTGATCCACACACCAAAGAGGAAAATAAGCCTTTTCAGCAGCAATTGGCTTGAAATCAGCTTGATTTCCAGTAAGAATGAAAATGCATTAAATATTCCATGCCTGATTGTATGACATATTCAAATAGAAACACATCAAGGTTGCCTGAAGACCCAGTCCTTTATCAAAAAAAAGGAAGAACCCACAAAAATACTTTTCTTTCCATAATCACACAGCAGCATTAGGCACAGCCTGTCAACCAGTCAAGACAACTAAAATAAAATTTTCATTCTGCTGGACGGAGTTTTGTGGCCTGTGCAGGTCACTCACACCAAACAGGTTGAGGGACAGCAATTGGACGACAGCAGCTTCACAGAAGAGCAGCTACAACTAAACATGAACTCTAGATACTCAAAACTTTGCCCAACAGAACCATGGGCTGCAGAAACAAAATGAGAGTCAGTGTAACATGTACACCCTTTAATCCGTCTGTAGCCTTCAATTACCTAACTGAGGACAATCAGCTGCAAATTCTAGAGGCACCAGTCTTGCAAGGGAGGTTTTTCCATGCAGATCTTCAGGAGGAAGAGATACACTTTGCTTTCAGCAGCCTCATTTTACTTGAGATACTCTAATCTGGGCATAGGGAGAGGACTGAAGAATGAAGTAACTCCTCCAAAGGCAGCTGCCACCACCTGCCATTCTGCTACCACTTTTTTCAGGGAAACGAAGAATGTGAGCCCAGGAGTCTGCTGGGCTTCTGTCTACACATCCAACCCTCAGCCTGCACCTTTAATACACAACCAAAGGGAAGAAGACAGATTTCAGGCCAGGGGAACTGTCCTGGCAAGGCGCAGCTTGAGAGTTCTTGAAATAGTTTAAGACTGCACTGTAATCTGGCATTTTATAACTTCTAAGTGTCTGAACTTGCAGCTTTATTAATGACCCCTGTTTGCATGCATTTTACACAGGGGAAAATGGAGTTTAGCAGGAGTTGAATTGTTCTGTGGTAGAATCATTTACTGCGTGTCTCTATTTCAAGGTAACTTCAACGTTTGCACAAATCTGCATCTGGAAACATAAGCAGGTACAGCACAGCGATATGCGTAATAGCTAAAACCAATAATATTTATGCCATTTAAAATCTAGTTCAGGCACAGTAGGTTGTATTGCTTATAAAACCATCTCAGTATCTCTCAAAATGCCCTAGTCTTATCACAAAACCACAATGCTAT
Organism: Piaya cayana; assembly: GCA_013389865.1. Taxonomy (NCBI): domain Eukaryota; kingdom Metazoa; phylum Chordata; class Aves; order Cuculiformes; family Coccyzidae; genus Piaya; species Piaya cayana. Next base: position 53,975 of record WAAB01014220.1, on the reverse strand, counting down.
GACTTACAACATTTAGACAAGTAGCAATATTGTAAAGAAACTGGGTAACTGAACAGCAAATGGAGGTATTGAAAAGAACAAATAACATATCATCATGGAATTCACCAAATACTGATCCAAATGATTATTTGAATCAATGGTCCTAAATCAGCTTCCAATCGACTGATTCTTCACATGTTAGATTTCCAAAATTTCATACCTCTGAATATTTAGAAACCACCTACATTTACAGTATTAAATAGGTTTTATAATAATTCAACCTGTGACCCACTGGAGCACTAGGCCCTTGGCATGACAGAAACTATTTCAATAGAAATACTGATAAGAAAAAGCAATTCTCATTCCTACTACAGAATCATTTTCATTTTTGGAATTCTTGTTTTTGTAAATGATACTTCCATTTAATCTGGAAAAAAAAAGAAAAATAACATTTTCCCTCATTAATTACACAATAGTCCATTCTTTTCTAGTTTATCTTTTCCACAAGCATTACCTTTCTTCATTTTTTCTAAACTTATCTCACAAAGATTTGTCACCAGTTTAATAACCTTTTCTACAAAGTCCTTCACCCCACTATCTGTGAATCCATACTTTCTAGGTCAATGATTAAAAATCTCCATGGAGTATACTTCATTAGTTTTGCAGAAAACAATCTGCTGAAATCTCACCCTAAACTCCTGTCCAAGAAACAAATTGCCTAAAGCATTGTGCTTGATTATCCCTGGTGCTGACCTACATGATAAAAGTAAAATGCTTCCAATGTAACGTTCTCAGACTCTACCCTGATGGCTATGCAACGACCTTCTTGCCCCTACTTTAAAATTTGAGTAATTCTTTTCAGCTTTTTCCACTGAAAATCTACTTCGACCATAAATGTGTGGGCTTCTCAAAATTATTGCTTGAATTCCGATCTGAAGAAATATTTTTTTTGTATCAGGAGAAAAGTCTTACTGACAGACTGTTTATTCTTTCTTAAGTGAGTATAAAAGGTGAAAAGCAAGACTCACTAGACTAAGTTGGCTTTGATTTATTACCTATTCCTACTTTTACATCTATTAGAGCACCACTATTTCCATAATCTTTCACTTTAAATACTTTTAAAAACTAAAATCAGTCTCTAGTCTCTCGTTTCCTGCAGTGGTTAAAGAAGCACTGAAATACCTTCTAATGGAAGAATTTTTCAGAACAATGCTGGATCACTTTCAAAATATTAAAAAACACACAGACAGAAACACTCCTATGAATAACATTTGTCTCACTGTTATTGTTCTATTTCCCAGCAACTGTTTTTTTATGTCTCAGCGTCATTTCAGTAAACAGGGTCCTATCTACTATACGTTTGACTATAAATTAGACTTGCAACACTGAATTAATCTCTGTGTTTTGAGGGATAGTTCACCATGGCCCTGGAACTTCTTGAACTACAATACCCTAAATGCTTAGTGCCTTCTCATCATGCTGAAAAACTCATTCATGTGGCAGGCTTTACATGGGAAGACTGGGGATATATTCCTCAGAGAAAACAGTGGGAGGACAAAGAAAACAGTTTTGTTTTATTTAACTGTTTTAATTTCTCACCTGTAATAAACTGATAACTAGTGAATTATAACTGTAAAACTATCATAGAATCATAGAATACTTTGGATTGGACAGGACCTTTAAAGGTCACCTAGACAAACCCCTCCCACAGTAACCAGGGACATCTTTCACTTGATCAAGTTGCTCAGAGCCCCCGTCCAACCTGATCTTGAACGTTTCCAGGCATGGGGCTTCTGCCCCATCTCAGGGCAATCTGTTCCAGTGTTTCATCATCCCCTATTGTAAAAAATTTATTCCCTACATCTATTTGAAATCTACCTTTTTTAGGTAAAACCTGTTACCCCTCATCCTATTGCAACTGTCCTTGCTAAAAAGTTTGTCCTCATCTCTCTTACAGGCCTCCTTTAAGTACTGAAAGGCCTCCATAAGGTATTCCCAGAGCCTTCTCTTCTCCAGGCTGAACAATCCCAACTCACTTAGCCTTTCTTCATAGGAGACATGTTCCACGCCTCTGATCATTTTCAAGGCTCTCCTCTGGACATGCTGCAACAGGTTTGTGTCTTTCCTGTGCACATCAGGGCATTTCATTCTTGCCCTGCATATAGTTTTATTGTTCTTGAATAGTATTAAAATCTGAAAAAAATGCAAATTTCATTATGTTTGTCTTAATTCGGCATTTAAATAGCCATTTAATGGAGTGAATAGTTTCCACATGTTTAGATACTACTGCTTTAATCAACCGAAATATGCACACAGATCTGTGTAATTGAAGATTAAGCATACTTGAGTCAGAGAGAACTGATATGAACTTACGCAATTGGAATTAATAAACTCTAATATTAGCTCAGTCAGCAAAAAATTTTGGGATTTTTTGTTATGTTTTGTTGTTTTCTTTTGATATTCTGGTAACTCACTCTTCCCTACTCCATTACTACCTGATTCTGAGGCAAACAAGAGAATTCCCTTTTAATTTATTCCCTAAGCATCTCCTACATGTTTAAGCTAGATCATAATCCAAAACCATTCAGATCACAATGACCTCAAATCCCAACATTATTCAGGCAGAGACTACCTCTTGAACCTAAGCTACTGGTTTCACGTATACAATCCCTTTATGGTAGGGAAGAGGGAAGACTAAAAATTTGCAAGGCATCTACACGAGACAACTTGAAGTACTGGATTACCAGTAAGACATGTTTTTTGCATATGTTCAAGTGAACTTCTAAGATGCAGTAAGATGTTGATAGTTGTCAAGGGAAGTATGCCAGGGCAGAAGTTATTGACAAGGGTGGTAGAATTGTGCACGTCAGTTTTTTTAAATAAGTCAAGTAGTAGAATCTTAATGTTTTGTTTGTTACATCAGGCCCTGCAGATGTGTATTTCAACTCTCAAACAATACTTGCCAACTAAGAAACAAATATTCACTTAGGTTGTCAGTGTAATTCTACTAAAATAACCTTCAGTTTCTTTACAATAGGGATTTCGCAGCTGGGTGGGGAAGGAAAGCACACAAAAGGAAATAAGTCCAACAATCCCAAATGAAATATAAAGCCTTTTGATATCAAAATTAGCACAAAAGAGGTCAAGGTCATGAGTGGAAGATAAGCGGATTAATGAATGAATGATGTAATATTTCCTTTTCATTTGAAACTGGAAGCCAAGCAGTATACCAAGCAGGATACCAGGCAGTTTAGATGCAACTGGCATTTGGAATGTTTGTTGTAGTGAAACACTACCACCTAAAGCAGCTTGGTAAAACAAATGAGGCCTCTAATAGCACAACAGCATTACTGACTTTCAAAACTATGAGCTTATGTTTCTGTACAAATATTGAGCCCAAAATTACTGAGTGCCAGTGCTTAGGATATGGGTTTCCATGTTAAATCCTGTTAACAACTTAAGCCTCAGGACAAATCCACTTGAAGAGGACACAAAATCTTCAGAAAAATACTAGGTATATTTTTTTAATCTTTATGTAATTTACACTTCTTATTTTTACTTATTTTAGTATTACTTTTTTTTACTTAGATTTTATATTAATTAGATTATCCTTATCAAGCAAGTGCATCTTCTTGAATGCTTTTGTTTTCAAAGCAAAAGCTGTTGCCTCTGTCAATTATTTTACTAATTTTCATGATGTAACAAAAGGAGTAAGCAGAACTTCCCTTAAAGACTCTAGAAAAATCTAGATTTACTTGTGAGGGACGGGTTTAAAACCAGACCATTCATTTTCTGTGGCAAAAGCAAGAATCTTGTCATCAAGACAGTGTTACATTTAAAATTACAAAGACAGGGTAGATCAATTTGTGTTTGGGAAAAGAACATTCTCATTTCCATACATGCACCTGACTCCCTTCTTGGTACCCTTGTAGATTATTAGTTTACGGTGCAGCATCATAGTCTCCCTCTTACTCTGTAGTCTCAAGTTTGAAATAAATCTGCTCGACTTTAGGTTTAATCTGTTTCTTTATATAGAATCATAGAACAACCAGGTTGGAAGAGACCCACTGGATCATTTGAGTCCAACCGTTCCTATCAAACAATGAACCCTGCCCCTCAGCACCTCGTCCACCCATGCCTTAAACACCTCCAGGGAAGGTCAATCAACCACCTCCCTGGGCAGCCTGTTCCAGTGCCCAATGACCCTTTCTGTGAAAAACTTCCTCCTAATCTCTAGCCTAAACCTCCCCTGGTGGAGTTTGAGGCCATTCCCCCTCGTCCTGTCCCCTGTCGCTTGGGAGAAGAGGCCAGCTCCCTCCTC